>OY728147.1:1753474769-1753678606 GCA_963277665.1 Viscum album | reverse complement strand
ACAAAATACCTATCAGTCTAAACCACTAGTCTACAAATTCACTTTAGGTTTAAAATCATCTCCCCATTAAAAATCATAAAATTTCATATTAGGACATATTCTTGAATTTTATAATATGTATGTTGAATTGAATGTAAACTATATCTTTATGAGGGAACTGTCATACAACTTCTAATTTGAGTTATTTCCAAATGGTATCACATTTTGAGTTTATTAATGTATAGTCATTATTTCTTGGTTAATTCTCTTTTTTTTCTATGTTATTCTATATAGATATAAATTAGATTACCCAAAGTCTCTTAAGTAAATTTTCAGTGAAACATTCATTCTCATAAAAGGTGATGCAGGATGTAATTGTGAGTAAAATAAAGATAAGATGGTATTTTTTAGAGAAGATAAATGAAATTAAAAGATCCCAATATATACATTTTATTTATTATCAATAATGTTGAAAAATTTACAAATATACTGGTGTAAGAGTTGTTTGATGGTATTGTAAAACAAATAAAAGGGGGACATTTATGTTCATATGGATTGGAGTTTGTTTTTTATCAATGATTTTGGCATGATATACAGTTGAGGAGTCAAAGAAATTATGGATGTCAAGGGGGGTAGAGGGATTTCTAGGGGCTGGGGTGTTGTCTTAGGGGGTAGGGGATGTCTAGGCGTTGGGGGGATATCCAGGGGTGGGCGGGCTGTCCATGGGGGTTGGGGGTGTCCAAGGGGTGGGAAGGTTGTACATGGGGGTGGGGGCTGCCCAGGGGGGTACATGTAACACCCCTGAATGATAATGGTTTAAATGGATAAATGATATGACTTATGTCAACCAGGTGAGCCTTTCTATTTGGGAGCTTTCCTGATTAGAACTCCAAAGTTAAGCATGCTTGGTCTGGAGTAGTGATCAGGTTGGGTGACCTTCTGGGATGTTTCATGGGGTGTGTGTGAGTGAGGAAAAGAACACTGGAAAGGACATGTGTTGTCCTGTGGACACTTTCATTAGTCAGATGACCTGTTCAAGCACGTGTGTGGGCCTAGGGTTGGGACCACATTTCTACGGGGCAACTGGTGGGTGGGGTATGGTTTTTACATTTGTAATTAGAGGTGGTACCTAGACTTAAGTGTGGGGCACTGCCTAGGTTGAGATGTAGGTCCACAACGACGACGTTGTGCTCTAGGGGGGGTTTATTGTAACACCACCAAATGATAATGGGGTAAATGGATAATTGATATGACTCATGTCAACAAGGTTTGCCTTACTTTTCGAGAGCCTACCTGATTATAACTCCACAGTAAAGCGTGCTTGGCATGTAGTGGTGATCAGGATGGGTGACCTTCTGGAAAGATTTCTCAAGATGCATGTGAGTGAGGACAAAGAACACTAAAATGGACATGTGTTGGCCTAAGGGGACTGTCATTAGTTAGATGACCCATTCAGGCATGTGTGTGGGCCCCAGGGTGGTGACCACGTCTCCGAGGGGCAACTGGTGGGCGGGTCCAGTTGTTAAAGTACAGAATGACCATGGGTGGGGGTCGTCAAAGGGTTTTGGTGAAGGAGGTTGTCCAAGGTGGGGGCTGTCCAGGGGTGGGGCATCTAAGGTGTTGGGTAAGGGTTTCAAGGTTGGTGGGTGGTGTCCAGCGGTGGGGGATGTCATAGGGTGTGAGTGCTGTCCATGCATGGGGTGGGGGGATGGTCAGGGGTGGGGGGTGTTCAGGTGGAGGTGTGGTGCCAAGGGGGTGATTGTAACACCCCCAAATGTTAAAGGGTTAAATGGATAAATGATATGACTCGTGTCAACAAGGTACGCCTTACCTTTTCATGAGCCGTCCTAATTAGAACTCCACAGTTAAGCGTGCTTGGCATGGAGTAGGGATCAGGATGGGTGACCTTCTGGAAAGATTTCTCAAGGTGCATGTGAGTGAGGACAAAGAAAACTGAAATGGACATTGTGTTAGCATGTGGGGACAGTCATTTGTTAGATGACCCGTTCCGACACTTGTGTTGGGCCCCAGGGGGCAGATCGCGTGTCCGCGGGGAAACTGGTGGGCTTGGCCCAATTGTTATATTATAGGGATGTCCAGGGGTTGTGGTCATCAAGGGGTTGGGAGAAGGAGGTTGTCCAAGGTGGGGGCGGGTCCAAGGGGTGGGGGCATCTATAGGGTTGGGTATGGTTTCTAGGTGGTGGGTGGTGTCCAGGGGTGGGGGGCTGTCATAGGGGTCGGGGGCTGTCCATGCATGGGGTGAGGGTGGTAAGGGGGTGGGGGTGTCCAGGTGGCGGGGGTGTTGTTCAGGGGGATGGGGCTGTCCAGGGGGTAAGGGCGGTTGTCCTTGGGTGTAGGGGTGTCCAGGGGTCGGTGGCCTGTCCACGTGGGTGGGGTGGGGGTGTCCTGGGGGGTACAATGTGTCTAGGTGGTGGGGTGGGGTTGTCCACAGGGGTGTCATGGGTTTCTAGAGGGGCTAGGGGGTGTCAAGTGGGTGGGGGTACAGTCCATGGGGGTGGTAGGGCTGTCCCAAAGGGGTACAGGGTGTCCAAGGGGGGAGGGAGAGCTGTCCATGGGGGTGGCGGGCCTGTCCAGGGGGTAGGGGGTTTTAGGGGTGGGCTCCCTTTACATAGGGGGTGGGGGATGTATAGGGGGTAGGTGGTGTAATTTTTGGTGTCTAGGGGTGGGGTTGTGTCCAGGGGTGGGGGTGGTCCAAGGGTTGTGGGATTCCAAGTGGGTGGGGGATGTATAGGGGTTAGGGGTGTCCTTTGGGTGGTGTCTAGGGGGTGGGGTGGTGTCTGGGGGTGGGTGTGGTCTATGGGGTTGGGGCAAAATTGTTGGGTGGGGGCGTTCCAAGGGGGTGGTGTTTCTCCAGGGGTAGGGGTGTCTACGGGGTGGGAGGGGTTGTCCACGGGGGTGGGGGTTGTCCAGGGGGTTGGTGGTGTCCACGGGGGTGGGCGGGGCTATCCTTGGGGTTATGGTGTGTCCAGGGGGTGGGGAGGGATATCCGCGGTTCTGGGGGGATTTCCGTGGGTTGGTGGGTTTCCAGAGGTGTAAGGGGAGTCTTTGGGGTGGGCGGTCTTTCCACAGGGGGTGGGGGATGTATAAGGGGTATGGGTTCATCAAGGGGGTCAGGTGAGGGAGGTTGTCCATGGTTGGGGTAGTCCAGGGTGTGGAGGCATCTACGGGGTTGGGGTAGTGTTTCCAGGTGGTGGGTGGTGTCCAGTGGGTGGGGGTCGTCATAGGGGGTGGGGCTGTCCGTTCATGGGGTGGGGGCTGGTCATGGGGTGGGGGTGTCAGGTGGTGGGGTGTGTCCAGGGGGTTTGGGGGTTGTCCAAGAGGGTGGAGACACCATCCATGGGGTGGAAGGGTTGTCCAAAGGGGTACAAGGAGTCCAGGGGGGAGGGCGAGCTGTCCACAGGGGGGTGTCCAGGGGGGTAGGGGTAGTCTTAGGGGTGGGCGGTCTTTCGACGGGGGTTGGGAGATGTATAAGGGGTAGGAGCTGCGTTGGGGGGTGTCTAGGGGGTGGGGTGTTGTCCAGGGTTGTGGCTGGTCCAAGGGGTTGGGGGATGTCCAAGGTGGTTGGGGATGAATAGGGGGTAGGGTGTGTCCTTAGGGGTGTCTAATGGTTTGGTTAGTCTCTAGGGGGTGGGGGTGCTCCAAGGGGTTGGGGGTAGATTATGGGGTGGGGGAGTTCCAAGGTGGTGGGTTCTGTCTAGGGGGTAGGGGTGTCTAGGGAGTGGGAGGGGCTATCCATGGGGGTGGGGGGATATGCAGTGGGTAGGGGTGTCCATGTGGGTGGGCGGGGGCGATCCATGGGTTATAGTGTGTCCAGGGGGTGGGAGGGGTATCCACAGTTGTGGGGGGGGGGGGTTCCGTGGTTGGGTGTGGTTGTCCAGAGGGGTAGGAGGATTTTTGGGGGTGGGTGGTCTTTCCACGGGGGGTGTGGGGATGTATAGGGGTTGGGGGTCGTCAAGGGGGTCGGGTGGGGGAAGTTGTCCAAGGTGGGGGAGATCCATGTGGGTGGGGGAATCTATGGGGTTGGGTAGGTTTTTCAGGTGGTGGGTGGTGTCCAGGGGTTTGGGGCCTTCATAGGGGGTCGGGGGATGTCCATGAATGGGCTGGAGCGTGGTCAGGGGGTGGGGGTGTCTAGTGGCGGGGTGGTGTCCAGGGTGTTGGGGGCTGTCCAGGGGCGTTGGGCGGCTGTCCTTGGTGTGTAGGGGTTCCATGGGTGGCTGGGTTGTCCACGGGGGTGGGGGTGGGGGTGTCATGGGGGTAAATTTTTCTAGGGGGTGGGTGGGTTTGTCCACGGGGGTGGCATGGCTGTCTAGAGGGGTAGGGGGTGTCCAAGAGGTGGGGGGCATAGTCCACGGGGGTGGAAGGGCTGGTCCAGAGGGGTATGGGGTGTCTAGGGTGGGAAGGGAGATCTATCCATGGGGGTGGTGGGCCTGTCCAGGGGGTAATTGGAGTCTTAGGGGAGGGCGGTCCTTTCCACAGGGGGTGGGGATGTATAGGGGGTAGGGGTGTCTTAGGGGGGTGTCTAGGGGTGGGGTGGTGTCTAGGGGTTGGGGGTGTTCAAAGGGGTTGGGGGATATCCAAGGGGGTGGGGGATGTATAGGGGTAGGGGGTGTCCATGGGAAGTGTCTAGGGGGTTGGGGTGGTGTCCAGTGGGTGGGGGGTGGTCCATGGGGTTGGGGGCTATTTGTGGATTGGGGGAATTCCACGGTGGGTGGGGTCTGTCATGTAGGGTAGGGGTGTCCATGGGGTGGGACAGGCTGTCCACGGGGGTGGGGATGTCCATGGGGGGTAGGGGTGTCCACGGGGGTGGGCGAGGCTGTCCATGGGGTATAGTGTGTACAGTGGGTGGAGGACTATCCATGGGTGTGGGGGGGGGGGGGTGTTGTCCAGGGGTGGGTGGGTGGTCCAGGGGGTAGGGGGAGTCTTCGTGGTGGGAGTTATCTCCATGGGGGTGGGGGGATGTTTAGGGGGGTATGGGGTGTTTTTTGGGGGGTGTCTAGTGGTGGGGTGGTGTCCAGGGGTGGGGGTGGTCCCAAGGGGTTGGGAGCTATCCAAGGGGGGTGGGGATGTATATGGAGTAGGGGGTGTCCTTGGGGGGTGTCTTGGGGGTGGGGTGGTGTCTAGTGGGTGGGGGTTGGTCCAAGGGGGCTGGGGACTATTTGTGGGGTGGGGGCGTTCCAAGGGGGTGGGGTCTGTATAGGGGGTTGGGTGTCTATGGGGTGGTAGGTGCAATCCACAGGGGTGGGGGCTCTACACGGGGGTAGTCTGTACACAGGGTTGGGCGGGGGCTGTCCAGGGGGTATGGGTGTGTCATAGTGGGTGGGAGGTCTATCCACTATTCTGGAAGGGGGGCTGTCATGTGGGTGGGCTGGTTGTCCATGGGGGTGGCGTTCAGTCCAATGGGGTAACGGGTTGATGGCTGTTTGTGGGGGTGGGTGTGTTCCAAGGGGTGGGGTATGTCCAGGGGGTAGGGGTGTCTAGGGGGTGTGAGTGGTTGTCCACGGGGGTGGGGGGCTCTCCAGGGTATTAGGGGTGTCCACAGGGTTGGGCGGGGATGTCCATGGGGTATGGTGTGTCCAGGGGTGGGAGGGCTATCCACGTTTGTGGGGGGGGAGGGGCTGTCCGGGGGTGGGTGGTTTTCACGGGGGTGGGGTGTCCTGGGTGGTACAGTGTGTCTAGGGGGTGGGTGGGTTTTCCACGTGGGTGACGGGTCTATCCAATGGGGTAAGGGGTTGGGGGCTGTTTGTGGGGGGTGGGGCGTTCATGGGGATGGGGTTTGTCTAAGGGTATGGGTGTTTAGGAGGGTGGGAGGGGTTGTTCATGGTGGTGGGGGCTTTCCAGGGTGGTAGGGGTGTCCACGGTGCTGGGTGGGGCGTGTCCATGGGGTATGGTGTGTCTAGAGGGTGGAGGGCTATCCACGGTTGTGGGGGGGCTGTCCGGGGGAGGGTGGGTTTTCAGGGAGGTATGGGGATTCTTTGGTGTGGGCCCTCTTTCCACGAGGGTGGGTGATGTATAGGTGGTTGGGGGTGTCTTTGGTGTGTCTAGGGGTGGGGTGGTGTCTAGGGGTGGGGGTGGTCCAGGGGTTGGGGTTGTCCAAGGTGGTGGGGGGATATATAGGGGTATGGGGTGTCTGTGGTGGGTCTCATGGGGGTGGGGGTGCTGTCTAGGGGGTGGGGGTTGTCCAAGGGGTTGGGGGCTATTTGTGGGGTGGGGGCGTTCCAGGGGGGGGGGGGGTCTGTCTAGGGGGTAGGGGTTGTCTAGGGGTTTTCCACGAGGGTGGGGGGGCTATCCAAGGGGATAGGGATGTCCATGGGGGTGGGAGAGGATGTCTAGGGGGTATGGTGTGTCTAGTGGGTGGGAGGTCTATCCACGGTTTCTAGGGGGCTCTCTGGGGGTGGGTGGGTTTGTCCATAGAGATGGCGGTGGTGTCCAATAGGGTATGGGGGTGTCCAGGGGGTGGGTAGACCTTTTCCTCGAGGGTGGAATGGATGTTTAGGGGGTACTTGGTGCCCAGGGGGTGTGGGGTTATCCATGAGGGTCATGGGGTTGTCCAGGGGTGTACGAGATCTCAATGGGGGTGTGGGCGAGTTGTCCACATGGGTGGTGGGCTAGTCCTGGTGAGTAACTAGTGTCTATGGGGGTGGGCGGGCTATCAACGGGGGTGTAATGGATTTCTAGAGGGCATATGGGTATCCAAGAGGGTGGGGGGAACAGTCCATGGGGATGGAGGGACTGTCTAGAGGGTAACGGGGTGTTCAGGGGGGAGGTTGAGCTATCCACGGGGGGGTAGACAGGGCTGTCCAGTGGGGTTGAGGGAGTCTTGGGGGTGGGCGCGTTGTCCCCAGGGGTGGGGGATGTATAGGGGGGTAGGAGGTGTCATTGGTGGTGTTCTAGGGGGTGGGTTGTTGTCTAGGGGTTTGGCAGGAATTCCACAAGGGCGGTAGGGCTGTCTAGGGGGTACTAGGTTCCTAGGGATGGGGGTTGTACAAGGGAAGTGATGGGTTTGTCACGGGGTGTAAGAGATGTCCATGGGGTTGGGAGAATTGTCCACGTGGGTGATGTGGAAATCCTGGTGGGTATGTGGTGTCTAGGGGGTGGCGGGCTGTCCAAGAGAATGGCATGGATGTTCTAGAGGGGTAGTGGTATTGAAGAGGGTGGAGGCACAGTCCATGGGGGTGGCGGGGCTTGTCCAGAGGGGTACGGGGTGTCTAGGGGGGAGGTAAAGCTATCAACGGGGGTGGCATGGATGTCCAAGGGGTAGGTGTGTCTTGGGGGTGGGTGAGCTATCCACGGGGGTGGGGGATGTATAGAGAGTAGGATGTGTCTAGGGGGTGGGGTGGTGTCCAGGGGTGGGGGTAGTCTTGGGGGTTGGGGGATTTCCAAGGGGGGTGGGTGCTGTCTGTCGGGTGGGTAGGGGCATTTCCCGAGGGTGGGGTCTCTCCAGTGGGTAGGGGTGTCTAGGGGGTGGTAGGGGATTTCCATTTGTGTGGGGGGTTGTCCAGGGGGTAGGGGTGTCTACAGGGGTGGGCGGGGCTGTCTAGGGGGTGGGAGGGCAATCCACGTTTGTGGGGGGGGGGGGGTCCATGGGGAGGGGGTGTCATGGGATGGGTGGGGCTTTCTAGAGGGTAGGTGGTGTCCCAGGGTGGGGGGGGGGGCTTCATGGTGGGTGGGGGTGTCCAGGGGGTCGGCGGGGACTATCTACGGGGGGGGGGGATGTCTATGGGGGGAGGGGTGTCCATGGGGCGGGTTCGCTGTCCACGGGGGGGGGGGGGGGAGGGATGTCCATGGAGGTGGCCGAGGTGTGTGTAGGGGGGTCGGGGGTGTCTAGGGGTGGATGGGCTATCCCCTGGGGTGGGAGGGGCTGTCTAGGGGGGAATAGGTTGACTAGGGCGATGGGTGGGATGTCCATGGGGGTGTCTGGGCTGTCCATCAAGGTACATGGTGTCTAGGGTGTGGGAGGTTGTCCATGTTTGTGGTCAGGTTATCCAGGGGTTTTGGGCTGTCTAGGGGGGTGGGCGGGATGTCTACGGGTTGTGGGGGGGCTATCCACGGGGGGGACGGGGGTTTCTAGGGGGTGGGCGGGCTACCCACGGTGGGGGTCGGGAAACCTAGGGGGTAGGGGGTTTCCAGGGGTGGAGGGTTGTCCATGGGGGGTAAGGGTGTCCAGGGTGGGTGGGCGGGATCTCCAGGGGGTTGGGGGCTATCCCGTGGGGTACGAGGTGTCTATGAGGTGGGAAGCGTTGTCCACGGGGGGTGGGGTTTCCATAGAGGGTGGGTGGGGGTATCTAGGGGATTTGGGGGGTGGGCTGTCCCAGGGGTGGGAAAGCTATCCACGTGGGGTGGGTGGGCTGTCCCATGGGGTGGGCAGATGTCTAGGGGGTATGGGTTGTCCATGGGTGTGGCAGAGCTGTCTAGGGGGTTGGGTGTGTCCAATAGTGTGGGTGGGGTGTCGACGGGGGTGGGGCAGGATTTCCAGGGGGTACGAGGTGTCCAGGTTGTCGGGAGGGTTATCAACATGGGTGGTCGGGCTGTTCGGGGGGGGGGGGGGTGTCCAGTTGTTCGGAAGTGCTATCCACAGGGGGGGATTTCTATGGGGGATGAGGGTGTCCATGGGGGGTTGCCAACAGGGGTGGGAGGGCTGTCCACGGACGTGGTCGGTCTGTCTAGGGGGTCGTAGGTGTCTAGGGGTGGGAGGGATTTCTACGCAGGTGGGCGGGGCAGTCTAGGGGGTATGGGGTGACCAGGGCTATAGGTTTGGCTGTCCATGGGGGTGGACGAGCTATTCATCGGGGTACACAGTGTCTAGGGTGGTGGGAGGTTGTCCAAATCACTGGTCGAGCTATCTAGGGGGTCGAGTGTGTCTAGAGGGTGGACAGGCTTTCTAAGGTTGTGGGGGGCTGTCCACGGGGGTAGGGGGTGTCCAGGGGGTGGGTGGACTGCCCACGGTGGTGGTCGGGATACCTAGGGCTTGGGGTTTACAATGGGGTGTTGGGATGTCCATGGGTGTAGGGGTGTCAAGGGTGGGTGGGCGGGCTCTCCATGGGGTTGGGGGCAGTCTAGGGGGGTATGGGGTGTCCAGTGGGAGGGCAGTGCATCCACGGTGGGTATGGGTGTCCATAGAGGGTGGGTGGGGGTGTTTAGGGGATTGGGGGGGGGGGTTGTCCAGGTGGTGGAAAGCTACCCATGAGGGGTAGGTGGCCTGTCCACAGGGGTGGGCGGATGACCAGGCAATATCAGTTGTCAATGGGTGGTGGCAGGGCTCTCTAAGAAAGTAGGGGTGTCTAGGGGTGTGGGTGGGGTGTCCTCAGGGGTGGGTGGGCTGTCCCAGGAGGGTATGAGGTGTCCAGTGGGGTGGTCCGGTTATCCACATGGGCGGTCGGGGTATCCAGGTGGTATGGTGGTGTCTAGGGGGATGGTTGGTGGTTGTCCCGGGTGTGGGATGTAACTCTTTTTCCTTATACATCATAGAATTATTAGAAATATACGGGAGTTCATGTTGAATGATTTTGACCTTCTTGGTTTTCCAGCTACATCCTCCTCCTATATTAAAATATTTATCACCACTTTAATGATATATATGAATATAAATCGTTTGTTTTCAATGTTATATACATGGGAAGTGAGGTTGGAGGTAAGGGAAAGTTCTACCTCCTATCATTTTTGTTATTTTCATACAGAACTTTTGGCACATTATGATCTCTCAAATCCCTATTTGATGATCATTCAAGTTCTATTAGCATTTTGGAAAAACTTCCATCTCCCATATTTGTTTTGTGAATGCTATTTTATTGCACTCATTTAGAAATATACATTATTTATTAGTATTGAAATATGTAATATATTTTTTATCTTCCTTTTCTTGATGGACTATTAAACTGTCCAAATCCATGATGTTCATGGATGGAAATTATTCTAATGTATGGGATGGTTTTGATGATCTTTTGGTTATTAATGGATGATACCTTCTTCATTTGTACCTTCAGGTTCCCCTTATTACTTCAAAGATTATATCCCTAGATTGTATGGTTTTGGAGGAGATATTTTTTAGAAGAATTAATGATTGGTCAAATAATTTTTCCTTTTCTAGACTGTTACAACTTGTTCAGTCTATTTTACATAGAATCATATCATATTGGTGTCATCACATCATGTGACAAAATAAATTGTATATGTCCCATTAAATCCAATTATTAGATAATTCTTTCAAAATTATATTATCTTGTTACTTCTATGGATAAATTGCAGTTAGAATTGATGAATTATACTATGGATAATTGATGCTTAGGTATGATGTGGGATGAGCAGTGGAATAATTCTTCCATGGTTATAAATGTTCGAGATCTTTTTAATCCTTATTTTTCTTCATTTTCAATTGAATAGGATCTCATTTTCCTACTTAGTCGCTCCATTTTTTTTGGGCGGAAAATGTTTAATAGAATTTATCATGGACATGGGGGAAATTGTTGGGGAAATGAGATGTTCATAGAGTCCAACTCCATTTTGGAAGGGAATGTTTCTTTTATTTTCTTATGTTATGATTCATTGCTTCTTAGGGGACCTATTTTCTTCTCTATCAATGACAACATAATATATGATTCAACGTTATCCATGTTTCCCTCAGTGGTAGAAATTATCTACAATGGATCATGGAATCTACCAATTGTTTTTTCTACTAAATTCATGGATATCGACCAATTGTTTTTTCTACTAAATTCATGGATATCGGGCGGGAGATCATTTATTTTTTGAGAAACATGGTGATTGTGAATGGATTATATGAAATGGATATGATCGGTTCTCCCTTATCATGATTTGGTATGATCCTATGTAAAAATTTGTTTTGGTACCATGGAGAAATTTGGTTTGAAATCATTTCTCCCTTACCATGGGGGTATAGGCACATTTTCTACGAGAGTGGGGGGCTGTCCAGGGGGTACAAGGTGTCCAGGGTCTGGGCGGGCTCTCCACAGGGGAGGGAGTCTGTCTAGGGGGGTGGGGGAATATTTCACAACAAATAATCAGGTCATGATTTTTTATTTATATATAAACTAATAAAGACAATGTGACCTACATAAAAACACATTTATTCAGTCACAACAAAATCAATAAGCATCAAAGGTCAGTAATATCAGTAAAAAATGCAATGGATCAATATGTTCCTCATCACAATCACAATCATCACTGTCATCATCAGCCTCACCCTCATCCTCATCAGCATCCCCATCATCATCTCCACCCTCTTCAATTCCCTCATCCTCGCACGCGTACTCATCCTAGGCCTCCTCATCACCCTCCTCCACCCCTAGCCCACCTCCTCACCCTCCACCTCTGCCTCGGTCTCCTCTTCAGCCTCCTCCTCCTCTTCATCATCCTCTTTCTCTCCATCATCTCATCCTCCACTAGAACTTACACCTAGTGAAAAATATATAGAAATCATCGATGACATATATTCATCACAAGCACTAATGTACTCTAGTGGAATTTTTGGATGAGAAACATCCATCAGTTTTTAAAAGGAATTGTTTGCCCTAGCAGACTGTTTTTTCATCTCTATGGCCCATTTTTTTAGCCTATTCACCTAGTGCCTTAACATGCCGGAACTCAGTGGAAGTACTACTCGTACCTGAGGAGGACAATACCTCATCAGGACTATACTTTTCCCATGTCGGCAGTGTACTCTACCAGGGTACTCATCTCCCAAAACCTGATGTAAGTGGTCAATTTACCCCAAATTGTTAGCTTCTTGGGCATCAAGGGCCTCTGAAAAATCTTGTTACAAATATAAATAGATTAATAAGTTACAAAAATAATTATTAAAATTTTTAATATTCAATGTAAAACATACAATCTACTATAGAGACGGTTCATTAACCGCACTCCCATCTTTATTCCTTCTACTTGAGCAACAAATATTTCCTCGAGGAACACATCCTTCTATATTCAATTTATGCCACTACAATGACATTAAATGTAGAAAACCATAACTAAAAATCGTATACAAATAATAAATTGCATAACTAAATTTATATAACAACTTTAGTAGTCGAATAAATTATGTAGGTAGCAATAGAATGTGCCTTTTCTTAAAGAGAAATTATAAACTATCATACCTAATTCCTCTCAGGATCTGGAATCATAATACGTCTCAATGTGGGGACATATTTTTTAGAATCAATATTTTTTTATTTCTTCTAGATGAGTCATTATTAAAATTCAATAATTAGTATTAACGATAAAAATGATATTTTTTCATTTTAATATCTCTAATGTGATTAATTCATTAAATTGGCTATTCTTCCAATGAGTAGTCATCTACAAGTAATGCTCTATCAGAAAATTATCCATGATAGGGACCGCCTATAACATTGTTCCAAATCTAGCATGCCATCCAATGTATAACTCATGCTTATAAGCTCTCCAAAGATCATGTAAATCCTTTAGACATGTTGGATGTGCACCCTCACGATCAGGGAAATTAAACCATAGCTCACACCAAAATATTAATTCCTATAAATACAAAATATTATATATTTCAATAATTACAACATATTTTCTAACCCATATCTCTTCCTAATATTTATCATTAACTTTTTTTAGCAGGTTTTTCTATGAGAGCGGGCTGACATGAATGATGTATGTGTATTTGGAATGCGTCACCAAAAAACCAGGACATTTTTAACCGTATTTTTCGATCATTTGAATATCTTCATTATAGTACACCATCAACTATGTATGATGTTTCTACACTACACGCATGTGTGTACGCCCCTGCCGCCAAATTGTATCAGTAGATGTAATTGTTATGAATGAAAAACAAATATTTTAAAAATTCTTGATTTAATGAAAATAAATAATGGTGTAAAAATTTGTTTGGGTTGTGTAAGTATACCATCGGTAGTCTGATCAATGTGAGTTGTTAGATCCACAAAAGTTGAAGGAACACCTAGTACAATTGGATTGAGTCCCAATGTATACTCCCCAGGGACAGACTCTGGCGGAGAAGGAGTCGAAGAAGATGGAATATAAAAGACCAGAGAGAAGGAAGAATAAGTAAAAGAAGATGACATGGATGACTGGTTGAATTATAGATGGTGGGTGGGAATCATCATCGTATATTGGTTCAGATGGGTGAGGAGGTTCATATGTAAAGGGTGGTAAAAATTTTGGAGGCTTATAGATCCCATGTTTCCCTAACTGCACGTCGGGATCAGAATGTGGGTTAGATTGTATGTTAGTGGGAGGAAGGGTCTAATCTGGTACGCCAACCAGATCGTCTAGCTCCCATAGCCCCCCTCGTATGAACACCCCTATTTCTGGGACCACTACTAGGCTTCTCATCAAAGAAGTTTTTCCTAATAGATGGATCCAGAAAAAGTGTTTAAAAAAATATTCAAATGAAATTATATATTATTTCACAAAAAATATTTTAAATAACTCACTCAATATATGCACTAGTGGTGGAATGCCCAACTCACCCTTCCAATGATTGATTCCCATAATATGTTTTTGTCACCTATCTTCAATTGGTTTCATTTCCTGTATTTAAAAACAATTATGGATGTAATAAAAAAGGATAACTAATGTGTAACCCATAATACAAAATAAATGAGATGGAATAGAGGATATCATGGATTATTTAGTTATCCATTGTTCTAGGTGAGCTTTAAAAAATATATAGTGAAGTTAAGAAATCTTACAACATGTAATAAAGAAATAACATTTTTAGTAAATTGGTTATTTACTATGTGTCATCGGTCTATTAAAATCATGAAACACTGATTCTACCAGACACATACGGGGTAAATCAGTTGTCAAAATTTTGGAAAATTTAATTTCTTTAGCCAATCTTGATGATGAAGGTTTCAATACATGTTTTTCAAAAGAATACAATCCATCATGTTCATTACCTGGTAATATTTTAAAGAGGGGTCTTAGAGTTTTACAAATTTTATAAAAATCACAATTGAAGCATTAAAATGTTCACCAATTTAGAAATGTTGGTTTCTTAGGATTGAATACAGTTCAATTCAAAATTAGATAATGAAACTCAAATAAAATTGAAACCAATAAACTTTGAAAACTCACATAACTGTTTAGTAAGATATAACATATTTGTAATAAATATTAAATCAATTTGAATAGTTACATCCTTAACACCCCAAGTCGAGGTAAACCAAAATAATTGAGAACAGGAATGAATGATTTTTTATATTTCCCACCAAAACATCAGGTTTACAGCCAACTCTGACAATTTATCTATCAAAGCCATAAAATATAATAAATGGATTGTTTCCAATGGCAGTAGTGATGGTGTAAATTCCATTATCACCACAATCAAAAATATACCTTGAAATTATTTCAATAATGATAACAAATTTCCGTCGAAGATGGTCTTTGACATAAAAAAATTGTTTCTCCATTAATTCCAATACATATGTTCATATGTAGAATGAATGTGTGTCATATCAATTAATCAAAATCCAAAATAATCAATAAACGTTCCATGCCTCGTCATCGAATCAAACCACTATCATTTAACCATCAGGACTCATAAATCAGAATAATAATCCGATATTATTATATTTTCAATGACTCTGTAATAACCTACATTTTTAAATCGTTTTCTACTATTTGATGCAATATCATAATAGTCTGTTGTGGTATTAACCATAACACTATCATGTTGGGTTCTCATGCTCATTTCTTGTTCAGTGATAAAAAATCAGTACCCACTGATAGCAATTGATTTACAGTCTGGAACCACGATATTTCGACCAAAAGACAAATACTTTATTTCCTCAGAGATAGAGTCAGCAAGAAAACATGATACTTAATATATAAATCAATATTAAACTCAATTATATATTTTATTTATTATTTTAAATAATAATATAATTAACTTCAATTTTAACCAATAAGAAAACTCTTTGCTATGAAAATTATCCATTTTTCTCAAAGATAATGAATGATGCCTTATATTTATCATCGCTATGTATTCCTTGTATATAAAAATAAGAATATATTAATAGATATATATATATATAATATTCATATTTAATTTACTTACAAGATATAGTCATAGAACAAATCACAGTTGAAAAATATTGTGCGATGTGACATCTCCCTCACTTCAAGGCCTTATGTCGTCAATATATATGATCCATGAATTCCTCCTATTTGAGGAATTGATGGAAAATTGGATTCAATCGATTCATACTGTACTTATTTGTTTCTCATTCGTACATTAATTCTTGTAGTAAGATCAGAGAAATACATAGAGAAGAAATCCATACATTCATGAGGCATGTAACATTTCAAGATAGTTTCCTTGGGATGATGCATGTAACAGACATATGTATTTAATGTGTACATATTTATTTCAGTAGGATACATCCAATAAAAAGAAATAGGTCATCTGAGAAGTATTTTATTTGGGAAATTGATAGTCAGATGTAGCATGCATGTGAAAAATGATGGAGGAAATTTTTTTTCTAACTCACACAAAATTAATGGGGCATCTGCCAAGATTTTTTTTCAAGAAATACATGGAAAACATCATATCACAAAGATCTTTATGTAAATGGAACAAAAAAATAATAGCCACCCTTACATTATTGGGTAGAAGATGTCAAATTTCTATTTGAATTAACTCATGCAGAAGGATGTGATAATCATGGGTCTTCAAAGATTTGAAATTCAACTTTTTTCTATTGAACCATTTGGATATGTTTCTTGAATAGCCATCTGGAACTATAATAGTCTATATTACTTCCAGAAATTGCTTTTTTTGTAGGTTTCATCACATAAGAGTCACATGGATCTTGCCATTTATTTTCACTGATACACACAGGATGCAATTTTGGTCTGATTCCCCAATCCACCAAGTCACTTCGAGACCATAAATAAATTTTTCATTTCCCTTATCATTTTAAAGAATCAAAATCAACATTTCACATTTTTTTAAAGTGAATTATGTCTAAGTAATGACTTAAAAAATTGGTTGACCAATAAGGTAAATCAAAGAAGATACTTATCCTCTTCCAATTGTAATAGGTTACAACAGAAACATTCATTCTCTTTATAGATTTCATTTTACCCTTCCCGAAGGAAAAACTAAAAACATTAAATCCATTAAGTACATCAGATCCAAACATACGAAGAAATGGATCATCGGTCACCAAGGTATTGTCTTATATTCAACGATAATTTCTATATGGATAGTCCATTGGAAATGATCATTGATGTCCCATAAAACTGAAACTACATTGATGTTTCGGTATTCTGGATCCAGTATTCTTCATACAAACAAGACATGATTGTATTCCCTTCGTGCTCCATCCATCAATCATTGCATAAGCCGGAAAATCATTGATGGTCTACATAAGTGCAGAACACATTTGAAATATGTGTTATGAAAATGCATCGTATGTGCGGACACACACATCCGAAATATGTTTCATGTATTTTATTAAAGTTTTCATATACAAGTCTATATAATTTCGGGGATTAGAAGGGATAGATATGAGTATAATCATTAAAGTTAATGTTTTTTCTTACACAACCCTGCGAGAAGATTATAAATGGGTATAAAAATAGCCATGTGTAGTGCGACATAAGAATCTACCCAAACAGATTAAAACTGTATCATGAAAGACCCGAACTCACATTACATTCATCAGCTTCAAAATTAGGATATCTAGCATCAAATACATTCCAAGAAAATCTTCTGTAGGGTGAACCAACTCATCATTAGACTTCTTTCTCTCGTTATCATGAAATCTGATTTTTATTTATATTTCATTAGAGATAAAAATATTCTAGAGTCTAGGGATTAATAGAATGTGCCACATTACTTTCTATGGCACACGAGATGGTGTTCTATCAGCTTTTGGCTTCCATAAGGATGTGCCGCATTTTATACAATCATTTCGTTCAGCATTTTCCTCCCATAATAAACTGAAATATTTTTGTCAAGAATGATTTTTGTTTCTTGAAAATCCAAGTTCCTCAACTGACTCCCATGCCATATAGTGGTTTGAGGGAATATCTACATCATCCATAATTAACACTTTCAAGAAGGAATGAATGTATTCGATGGAAGTTTTAGAAATCCCACATATTATTTTCCCATGAAACATCAGAATAAAAAATCCATCTTTTTCATTTTACTGCATTGTCGATATATTGGAGTCATTGAAAATTAATTAATTTTTTTTACCCTGAAAACATCATCATTTTCATTAGACGCATCATGTGTGATTATAGAGAAATATTATTGATTTGGAATCATTTATTTTTCATTATGACGAATACATAGAAAGTGGTCATATAACAAATTCTCCAATTCATTCTTCTCTTTTGGATAATTAGCATTTTGAGATGTCATTTCCTCAACATTGTGATACAACACATATTAGTTTGCTTGAAAATAATATTTGGGTATGTGGTATATGTCTCCTTCACGGCTCAATAAAGGTCTTCCAACAAAACTATAGTAGGGTAAGTGTATGTGACTACTATGTAAAGCATTGTAAAAAGAAAAATTTAAAAATCCCTCCAAATTGTATTCAAAATCACTTGAGATCTGATCAGTTTCATACATCCAACTTCTACCCATTCTGTAAAAAAAATTTATAGGTGATTTCGTCAAAATCAATTCTATTAGATTGAAATTTCATCGAAACTATATTTATGAAAACGGGAATTGTTCACTTTATATGAAACCATAACTGACACACTACTCTATATGAGAATCATAATAGAAAAGAAAAGAATTACTATATTTATAACTAAATATCTATAAAGAACTATACATGAGTGTACAAGATCATGTAAACATGAGGAGGATAATTATTCCGAAGATGAATAAATATTAGATCGAAAAAATTAAATATTTTAGAAGATTATTTGAGTGATCAAATATGATGCCAATGGGGGTGGGGGTGTCTAGGGGGGTTATCCACGAGGGTGGTGGGGCTATCCACAGGGGCGGTGGGGCAGTACAGGGTTGTAGGGGGAGTCCCGTGAGGTGGGTGGAATGTCAATGGGGGGAGCTGTTCAGGGTGGTACGGGCAGTTTGAGGGGTAGGGGGTGTCCTGTGGGTGAGCGGGATACCTATGGGGGTTTAAGGGTTATCCAGGGGGTGGGAGGGTTGTCCACGAGAGTGGAATGGTTTTCTAGAGAGTGAATGGTGTCCAGTGGGTGGGGGGCTTTCCACGGGGGTGTCATGGATGTCTAGAGGGTAAGGGGAGTCCATAGGGTGGGCGAGATATCAGCGGGTGTGGGGGGGGGGGGGGGGATGTTCACAGGGGTGGTGGGGCTGTCCACGGGGTAGGGGTTGTCCACGGGGTGGGCAGGTTGTCCATGGGGGTGTGGCTGTACAGGGGGGTACATGGTGTCTAGGGGGTGGGGGTTTCTTGGGGTGGTGGCGTGTCCGTGTGTGGTGGGGTGTCCGGGGGGTGGTGGGGGTGTCCCGGGGGTGGGAGGGATGTCCAAGGGGTTGGGGGATGTCTCAGACAGGTAGAAGGTGTCCAGGTGGTGGGTAGGCTATCCATGGGGGTGGAAAGGCTATCCAGGGGGTACATGGTGACTACGGGGTGGGCTGGCTATCAACAGGGAGTGGCAAGGCTATCCAGGGGGGTGGGGTGTCTAGGGACGGTGTTGTCCATGTGGTTGGGGGGCTGTCCAGGGTAGTGGGTGTCTGAGGGGATGGGTGGGATATCCATCAGGTTTGGGGGATGTCTAGGTGTATGGGGTGTCATGGGGGTGGGGGGGCTGTCCACCGGGGTGGTTGGGCTATCTAGTGGGTACACGTTGTCCATGGGGTGGGCGTGCTATCCACGAGGGTGATGGGGCTGCCCAGGGGGTTGGGGTGTCAGGGGGGAGGGCTATCCACAGGGTTGGGGGCTATCCAGCACTGTAGGGGGCATCCAGGAGGGTGGGGGGTTTTCCACAGGTATTCCTTATCCACATGGATGGTGAATAGGACCTCAGATCATAAAAAATGAATGTCAATGATTTTACACTAGCATTGTGAAAACAATATTAAAATATTCTATACATAAAAAATAACTCCAATGGGATATATTTACTAAAAGTCAAATAATCATAAAAAGAAAAAGTACTATAGAACATTACCATAATAATAGGAAGGAAAACTTCCATATTCGCACGAGATGTATTACTCCAGATCAGTATGTAAACATATAGGAATAGCTACAATTGGTGAATTTCCCCTACCCAAACTATGAAGTTGATAATCTACAGAAACATAATTCTGTAGTCTGTGTGGGACATAAAATATCCTAGTACTATCTCACTAATGATTCCATAACAAGATTACAAAACCAAAGTAACCAAATTATTTAAATTGAATTTTCAATTAATCTGGTTTTACATTTTACGTGAATAATTTTCAAATAACATGTTTTTAAATTTCCCCACCCACCCATCCACTTCCACACTCCCCCCACCCACATACACAACACCACTCCACCCGCCTACACCCCCACATGCACTACCCCCCCCCCCCCAACCCCACCCCCAGCAGTACAACCCCCACCTCTAGCCCAACATGCTCCCCCCCCACTACACACCCCTACCTTCAAATCCCACATCACTAACTGCACATCCCCCAACCTCTACACCCCATCTCCCTACCCCACTGCACCCCCACCACCTACACCCCCACCCACTGGAAAAACCACCCTCCACCCCACCCCCATCTGTATATCCCACCCCCATCCTCACCCCCACTTGCACCCCCCCCCCCCCCCCCGCACACACACACAAACACACTCGCAGCTCACCCCAACACACTCCCCCTATCTATCCCCCCCCTCAACACCCCCACCATGCACAGCCTACCCCGACCCGCACAGCCCCCCCCCCCCCCACCTCACCACCACCTGCACCACTACTCTAACTGGCCCTAATCCCTTTGTATGTTTCACTAACACTACAAATTAGTGGCTATAAATACATCAATTAATGTTGACTCCCAAAATCCGACTTACAAAATTATGAAAGTTGTAGTGTAGAACAAAAACATAAAAAATCAAATTAAAGTTCTTGGGTATACCATAGCCCAAAAACTCTGGTTTGGGCCTAATAAAAACATATAAAAAATAGATGGAGGACATTGAGACTAAGGTAACACTTATAGATTTGAAGTGTAGAACAACGAAACCATCTGATTGAAGGGTGGATGAATTTTTTAAGAGGGAGAGCTCTGTGTCTCATGATTTAGGTCTACAATCGAGTGGATAAGGGATTGGGGCTGGAGAAAATTTTGGGCAACACATTCCCAACGGTTTTTTTAATAGGATTGGTAACAACTATAATGTGATAACCCAACTATAATGCATCAATGATGTTATTCACCAAATACATGAAATAAAACACTGAGAACCACCATCATGAACGAGGAACACATGGAGTTTATATGTATCTACCTTTATGATGAATAAATAATGTTTCATTCAACATAACATTGAATTCATAGTGAATAATATTTATTCCTTCAATTATGGTAAGTATCCTATCTACTTAATCTCTACCTTACAAAACAGCCTGATAACATTATCAAAAATATGAGCCAATAAAAGCACGGGTAAACTATAACCTATCATTTTCCCCTTACCATGATATACAAGGTCAAACAATCTTGGAAATTTTTACCATCAAATATTATCCAGAATATACTACTAATGATTTGAAAACACTATTTCACAATCCCATGGAATAATCAACATATATCTAGAACATTAACTAAAATGACAATGAATGGTAACCATCCCATAAAATGGTTCGATGGGTGGAAACCATTTCATTTATCAAACAAGCACTAACCCACAAAATTATATATTTTAAATGAAGAACCAAACTGTACAATGGTCACCATTCTATTAAGTTGTGCAATAGTCCCTAAAACAACAAACATTGTGATGTGAACCATTTTACCAAAATATATCACATCCTAAGGGCGATTATTAGTTTTCCCGCATCACAATAAATATTATTTCATCCATGTATAATGAATTTTGACCAGGTTCGAATGACTGCACTGTTGATATAGATGATAAAACACATCTTCTGACATTTAAATAATAACTGGTGGTCTAACTCTATACTCTTATTATTGGTGTATAATAACATAGTTATATTAAATGTGACACTAAAGAAGTTTTTATCAATCTTATTGAAATACCATAGTGAAATTTTGATAGATCAAACACGAGGGGTCAGTAGAAGTTCCAGTCATAAGCATCTACACAAAAACTCCCATTAGCATACACTCATCATATCATCATAAAAGGAATGTGTCTCAACAATTCCATTGGGTATCTACCCCAGGAGGATTATAATATAATATATTCTATAGAATATATAACTATATTATAGTTTTAAAATTAAAAGATCATCAACATTATGAAATCGTTGATGTGTAGAACAAAAATAGAAAACAAATAAAATATCAATTCTTGGGTATACCATAGTGCACAGACCTCTGGTTTTGGCCAAATCAAAACATAAAACAAAAGAATATTGAAGATGTTGAACATAAGATACCACTTCTAGATTTGATGTTCTGTACAAAACAACTATCTGATTGAAGGGTGGATTAGTTTTTGGAGTGAGGGAGATCTGTGTCTCAGGATTTAAGTCTGAAATTGGGAGGATGGGGGATTGGGGATGACTACAATTTTAGGGGAAAACATTAACAACATTTTATTATAACTGTTGTAAAAGGTTTCCCAAAACTTCACATATCAAAATGGTACTGTAGAATAGTTGTTTAAAACTCATCTAAACTTATCTACTCCAAAAATTTATTGAATCAATTGGGGAAACAACTATCAACATCCCTATTCAAATGATTTTAATAAACCGTTCTGAATAATATGTTAGTATTTTCTCCATTTCCAGTAGTCCTATGTATATTATCCCTTTTGAAATCCTTGATCGTGTAAGAGTAGTGGCCTATAGACTTACACTTCCTCCAAATCTATCAGATGATCATGATATCTTCCATGTAACCCTCTTAAAAAAGTACTTACCATACCCTTCACATGAATTAAATCTAGAGGTGTTACAACTTGAATATGACCTCTCTTAGGAGGAAAAGCTGTTGGAGATCTTGGATTGCAGAGACAAGGTTCAATGAAACAAGACTACCCACCTTGTTAAGGTGTTTTGGAGGAACCCAAAATGTGAAGAATCCACCTGGGAACCTTTGGATAATATGATGCAGAAGAACCAGCAACATTTCACTTCTAAGTGTACGCGTTAAAATTTCTGGGATGAAATTTATTAAGGGGGGGAAGAATGTAACAACCCCGAACTTTTGAATACTATTTATTCCATAATTTCTGTTTTATTTCATTCTATACTCTATTAAACGATATACTTTAAATAATGAAGTGATTATAATTAAATGAGTCCCCTGGATTTCAACTTTTATATGACCGTTGGTCAATATGACTGTTGGAAACTAAACTCTTTACATTACAATTATTGATTATAAATACTTGTGATCTTGGTTAATACAGAATGAAGAGTCGATGGCCACATCTTGTAGACTTTGGCCGTAGAAAGCCCATCTGTTAGAGGTTGGGAATGAGGTAGCATCACTGGGCTTTTCTCTGGACCAAGCCCTATCTGAGCATTAACATGGGTTGATAGAACTAAATCGCCTAAGAGAGAAGTTCTAGATGATAGAAATAACCACTCATGAAATGTTGTATGAGTCACCAAAAGATTCTATCACTATATCACACCATACCTTTAGGTCCTATGTAGGTGTTATAAGGGGCTATGTATAAGCGCATTAGATACATTTTTTAATCCATTGGCATAAATTAATTTTTTTTATTTCCTATTATGGTAAATTTTTTGATTTTTAAAGGTCGGGATAAATATTGGATAAATATTATTTATGAATATTTGATAACGTTTATTTTAAAATATTCATGTAATCTTTAAATAATTAATATTGTGATACAATTTGCAAAAAAAGGTCTTATACAGTTGTGATTAGATTGAAATTTTGATTCTGATAAGATCAAATTGTTTATTAGTGAATAATTATTTCTGAATAATAACATAATCTTATGAATAGTAATGAATAGGATTGAATAACAAATCGGCCAAAAAAATATAGAAACTTCACCAATTAATTTATAAATATAATTTAGACATCATAAAAGTTAAAAAATGATCATAGTATAAGTTTTGTTATTTTTGTAGGTCATAAATATTTTATTCTATATTTTTTAATTCATTAAATAATTTAAAATGAAAATTTATCTTCATAAAATTTTATCATAAATTGTTACTTTATTGGCTTATGGTTATACGATAACTTTATGGTACCTTGATTACCTTATGAAGGTGTTACAAAATACGTTATTGTTTTAGAGTTATTTTTTAATAAATAATGATTTTATTTAAAAATAAAATTAAAAATATTTAAAAAAAATATTCATAAAATTGAGTTCATTTTTGAACTCAGAGCATCTATATTAGGTTAGGGTAAATTTTTCCGATTTTTATGAAATAGTTGAATTTTCGTTGCATAGTTAAAATTCAGTTTTGAGTTTTGGGTGTTTAAGGACATCGTTGATAATGTAATGATGATATAATCAATATGGTCGACTTGTGAATAGTAATATATGATATGAGGTGTCCCATTTGTAAAATAACATTGGAAATTACCATGGTAAAGCTCATTTTTTGGCAAATACCACCAATGAGGTATCCCTTGGAAGTTAATTAAATATTCCCTCACTTTTCTTAAAAATAACATGCCATTCCCTTGTTATTTACATTCCAAAATCCAACTCAATAAAGATATGGTCTTTTTAACTCCAAATAAGTCCTACCCAGGTTCCTTAACCCCACCGAGGTCTAAACCTTCATGCTTTTGAAGATACTCTTCAAGGTAAGGGAACCACTCACCCTCCTCTTTTATGTCATGACATCATTTATGTTATGTCTTCTATTTTTAATTTTATTATGTGCAGTTATGTTCTTATATATCATTATTAAATTCCATTTCATGTTTAATTGACTAGAGATCCTTTTTTACCCAATCAACTGGTTTTCTGAATTTTATAGTGACGTCATTATGCTGCTTAATTTTCATAAAAGAAATCACACCCTCTATTTTCCTTAGAGTTTCTTTTTCATATGGTAATTCCTTCAAATATCCAGACCATGATCTAATTTATTTTTATTCTATACCCATACTGTATGAAGATTTATTTATTAGTGGGTGACTCTTGTCCCCTATCTTTTCAATTCTTTCTAAAATGATTTTATGTAGCCATTGTGCTGTAGAATTTTCGCCTCAAAATCATTCTCTTTTTTTCTCAATAAATTTTCTTATATTATTTATATGGATACCCAAATCTATATTCATTTCTAGAGGTATTCATAAATTCATAATTGATCTATTTGATTCTAGAATTGACATGCATATAACCCTCACTCCATTTTCATATGTTATAAATGACATAATGGTCTTACATTAAATTGCATTTTAAACATTGCAATTTTTGACATGAAACCCATTTCTCTGATTCTATTTTGGTTATTTATGAAATTTTTTGTTCTGATCTATATTTATCCCATGAAAATAAACACATATTAAGGTTGCTCCCTAATAGTTCTCAAATACTTTTCGTAAGTAAATAATATCTAGAGATGAAAAGTTTCACGAAACCTTGGTGAATAACCTTGGTAATTTTTCTGAAACGTTGGGAATTAACCATTGTGATGTGTTCATGAACGTCTAAATAGTATGTTTTAGCCACATATTAAATTTTGGAATCTTTTTATTTTTATTATGATATGACTCTTTTCCATTTTTCAGGTGTTGTGGGTTTCATCAAGGTCTTATTGATATCCCTAGTAAACTAATTCCCTTGATTTCCTTACTGGGCCTTCTACTAACCATTTCCGTTGATGTATGTCTTTAGGTTATGAGATAAAGCATTTTTACATTGATGAACTTATGCTAAATCCTTACATGTGTATTAGAGGAATTTTTTCTGCTGTTTTCTTGTTTTATGTTCCTGATTTATTAGATACTTGACTTTAAAAATCATCTATTTTTAAAATGAAATGAAATTTTTTGTAATAAAAAAGTGAGATGTCATACCCCCATCATATTGGGTATGTATTTATATATAATGAGATAAAAAGAACTAGAATGGGGAGTGAATGTAGATCACTATGATAATTTATCCTCTATGATGGTTTTGGGACTGAACCATGACTACTAGGACGGTTTCATGAGTGAATACATTCTATCGTGATATCTTTGGATGTGAGAATTGTATAATATTGAAATGATTTTCTTTGATTATGTGAATTCGAAAATTATATATCTTATGAAAATGTTATTTTCTAATGGATCAAGTTCATTTATTTTATTATGATTCATGTCTTACAAACTTCCAATATTTATGCCATGAACCGAGATTATGATCTTCGAAATATAGGGCATGGTTTTCAAATGTTATTCACATTATCTAATACTCTTATGCTCATGTAATATTTACTTATCTCACTTTTTACCTGTTATTTTGTTTTTGAGTTCACCCTTTCTTCTTTTTCATTTCCCTAGATTATAAAGGAAAGCAGTAGTTATAAAATTTCTATGAATGATTCTAGTTATGATGAAATTTCTACGAGATGATGTAGTTAATATATGAACCACTTATTTATATTTCCATGATTCCAAAAGATTTTTACCTTTATGATTTCTAGGTCTGTGATTTTATAATGTAATGATTGGTCATCTAGAAAGTTGTAATTTTGTTGTTGGAAAATCTTTGGCCTCTATAGTAATTGTAAAGAAAAATCTTTCAAATAGTCAATGATTTTAATTGAAAGAGAATAACATTGAAATATAATAAATAAATGAATAATATATTTGTTTTTTTGTTGTTTTAATACATATATTTTTTTAAACCATTTGTTATCCAGTATATACCTTGAAAATGGTAAAAACATATTCAATATTACAGGGTTATAATGTTATGTATATAGTGAAATTTAACATATAAATGAGAAAGGGAAGACATTTTAGACTATTTCATATCTGTAAAATACCTTTTGAATATTTTTAGGTTTTTTAAATAAATTAATATAATATTATTTTCACAAAAAAAATAATAAATCCTTTTTAAAACATTCATTTAATTTAATTTTAAAGACATAAAAACATGGATTTCAAATATAATCATTTCAAAAATCACAATTATGTTGAATGTTCATTAAAAAACAATGGAACATAATAATTCATGATTTTATTACTTTTTACGATGAATCCTCTCAATAATGATATCGTAATAATGAAAGTGAGATAATAACCCATGAGTCGCACCTTCTGTAGGCCTCGATTTGGAGACATGCTTCAAGGGTATAAAAATATCACATATGGGAGGCATTACCCCAAATAATAAAACATTATTAGGATATAAGATAAGAATCCACCATGAATCTACATAATACGTTATAAAATTTATCCATCCCACCATATATAAACAATTCAACATAGAAGAAAAAATTATCTATGTAAGGTACGAAAATGAATGTCTTATAGTAGGGACATAAAAAACGCTCCAAAACCTAGCTTGGAATTTCTATATAATCTATAAGATACTCATAAAAATATAAAAAACCCTTGTATATACATAGTGGGAGAAAATATAAGTATACTATGTAGGAATATTCTCATGGTCTCAAGTGAACATGTGAAATAAATACAAATGTGTCAGAGAAAACTCCCTAGAATAAATAAGAAACTAAAGAGGTCAAATGACCAATCCCATCACAAGGATGACTCACACACCAAATCACACATCAAATATAGTGAAATAATAATAAGGAATAAAACAAATATGTAATACTCCCTCTATCACATTTATATTTTACCCTCACTCCCAGAAATCGAATTTACAATTCTCGAATCAATTTCATACATATGACATCACAACCACATAAAATCATATCTCATAACTAGGTTGGGGGGGGGGATCATACAAATTATGGAAATCAACCTCATTATCTCATCCTACAACAAATGACCCCCCCAAATATTACATCACCTCACAACATATTCATACCACATTTTTTCAAAACATACATTTATAGACATATCGCATCTCCCAGGGTGAAACCTGACCCATCACATCCCATCTCTCCAAAATTATCTTAGGCCAAAACATCACATAAAACCTAATAAAACCTGAACTATCTCTAAAACTGATGGAATAGAGAGGCAGTGGGGGTATTCAACCATCCATTTCACCATTATACTAGATGTATATGAAAATAATCAGAACAAAAAAACGTTTTCATTGTTAAGGTAACCCATCCAAATATGGTCTATATTGAAATAAAATAAAATACAAGATATATATATAGAATGTATCAAAAAATGTATGTTTTAAAAAAACAAGAGTACACCCAAAAACCAACAATAAAACTCATGTAAAATATCACATCCACTTCCACAACTATATGAAACACACAACAATACAAACACACTAGACACTCAGTTCCAACATTTAATTACCAATTCCAGCATTTCCAAAGTTAATGAGTCTATAAAAACACCCATTTATTGACACTAATATTTTACATTCATAATGTCCATTAATTTTTTCAGCTTATTCATTTATACATTTTATTCATCATCATAATTTATTAATTTTCAACATATGTAACAAAACCAAAATTAAACAACACAAAATAACTCATCTCACATCAACTGTCACCACCACACAAAATTAGAACAACCATATCACCAAAACAACCAAACCACTCATAAATTTAATATTTATACTAATACACAACTAAAAACATCACAAAAAATTTTGAAGAACAGCTGAATTAGATAATTAAACTACAAGACACAATACCACCAATCATCATCACCACCACAAACCTCCACCAGAACAAACCAAACCCATCATGAACCACAACCATTGAACTGCCACATAACATCCGTTCCAAAAAACCACCACATCATAACAACACACACTACACAATATTTCCATTCACTATAATAATTGAACAAAAACTAATGAAACACAATTGAACACAATAGATCAACTCCACACAATGAGAAAAAATATTAACATCAACAATTTTATTGAAGGAATTTCATCTCATTAATTTTTATTTAATATTGGTATAATCAGACAAATTATATTTATAAGGGAAAAAAAATTATTGTCCATATATATGTTCTTTATCCTTTAATTCATGGTGAGGTCATATAACAAAACCACAAGCATCTCTAAATAAGTGTATTCAATGATCCTAACAACCTTTTTTTCAGTATTTGAAATATTAGGCATAAAAATATCATAAAAATATCAAACTATACCAAAAAATTTGATATCATCCCCACACACATCAATTTATATATTTAAATTAATCATATTTAATTATATGTACCCCTACTATCCACCTAAATAATTAAATATAATGAAATCCCCACACATAGAAAATAAATAAATTATGAGGATCACCAACCTAAATAAAGCTTTCTAATCATGATGTGCACCATAAGGAAAAGAAGATACAATGAAACCCTCCAAAATGCACAAGTAAAAGACATATAAACCTACAAAAAATCAATGGATTGTCAAAACAAAAACCAAATCTCCCCAAATATGAAACCACAACACCAAAACATCCCTTTGGATGAGGAACAGAAGAAACGTGGGGATAAATAGGAATGAACACAATAATAATAAACAATGATAAAACACCATATCGCAAGTGTCAACGATAGAGAAGATAGAATATAAGGTGTTCCTATATTGCCTAGGGATCTCCACAAACATGGTAGACTGATCATTAAATGATAAAATAATTGGTCGAACAATATATATAGAATGTTATAAATCACCCAATTTATAGAACAAATTATAATTTAACACAAAAAATTATTGGAAACATCATCAACACCAAAAAACATGGATCCTTTGGTTGGAACAACCATATGATATAAACAATAAACCAAACCATCCATAAACTATAAACATATGATTTAGATACTTATATTACACCGTAAACATACCTATTATTTCACAAATATACCCCAAGTAAACAGAACCTCCTCTAAACACCTCCAACACCCAAACATGGGAATCCAATGGACCACGAATTCATGAATAGTTACATCAGATATCTCTAAAAAATTCTAATCCTATGGAATAAAAAACAAATACAATGAAAAAAATGTGTTCTAATCAACCATTGTAAAGACCCGGGAATTCTGTGGAATTTTTTTTTAATACACAGGAATTTTAGGAGTCCACATTTTCTGACGGCACATGATTCCGAGGCCCAGTGTGCCAAGAATAAATATCTGACGTTTTGTTCAGGTATGTTCAGTAAACGTAAGAGCGGGATTTTATATCTATTGACCGGTGCTCAGAATTGAAAATAGAGGACATCGATGAACCCGGAGTGTCAGTTTTCAATTATGGAGACCTTTATCGTAGTTGTCTTTTATCAAGGATGGAAGTTAATTTTGGGAGATTCAAAATAAATTAAACAAAAATTATGTGTGACATAATTTTATTTAGGTGATGGTTTAATTTTCCAAGGAGTGTTTTGAGGTGGGGCCCACCCCCTCATAACCTCCAATTGGAGGATATTTTGTGGTGGGGCATACATGAGCATCAAACTCTTCAACTGCCCTTGTAATACCCTTTAACTATTTGAACCCCCAATTAAGGAGGTTGAAACTCTCCCTTCAATCATTTCAGAGCCTCTTTGCCTCCTCCCTCCAATTTAATGAGCCAACCCACATTTTTAATTAATGTATGCAACATAATGAATTTATATCTTTTGAAATTCATTAATCCATTAATTTAATAAGGTGTGTTATTTTATTTTTATGTTGGTTGGCACATATTACCTTGTTGGGAATTTTGAGAATTATAGAGATAGAGTTCTTCCCCTGAAAAACACGAAGAACATCCCCAATGACCTCCATCCATGTTAAACGAGTAGATGCCACCCATGAAGAATGTTTCCAATGACGATGCTTCTTTCACAGACTCACCGTGACGTTAAAAAAATGATGTCGTCGTCAACGAACAAACATCGAATCAAGGTAGTGGAAATTGGATTGTTTTTACGTATGAGTTATACTCTTCCTTCCTTATCGTGTGTTGTGCTATTGATTCCCAATGTTAGAAATGTAATGAGGAAGGTTCAAACCACCTGAACATGGTCTGAAGCTCCCCCCTTCTATTGTTGTTCTCTTTATCTTGAAATTAGAGGCGGAGTCGAAAGGGTGTGATGAAGTCACACAGCGCCGAAAAAGAACCAGAGCGGACGAAAGAGGGTGCGGCCTTGCGGCCCGCGAAAGACGGAAGTGATGGTGATGCTGACTACCGGAGGTGGAGGCAGCGGTGGAGGCTACGCATCGGTTACGTGGAGGGATCGGTGGCCGCTCGGGCCACCCAGTCCATAGAAAAAATGGCCGACCGATCTGGCCGGTTCGCATGTTGCAGTCGTGGCACACGAAGGCACTGCATGGTGGGAGACTACACCCCGAATATGTGGGCCTCTCAGCGGGATGAACCGGTCGGCCGCTTGTCGGCCAGGCTGGAGAACTTCAGTGCCCTCAGTCCCCATGTGGAGGAGGATATGGCCCGCATTCGGAGGCCATTCGACTGGGTGACCCGGCTGGCCGCGTACTGGCTAGGATGGAGAACCGTGGTTCCCACAGGCACCACGTGGGATGTGCCGCGGCCCGTAGCACCGTCCGTGTGTGCCGAGCCGAACCGGCCGGCTACGACCGTCCATACAGAAGAGGAGGCGACGCCTCTTGGAGCCGCTGGGAAAACTAGACTGGTCCGCAGCGCAGGCCAGGCCGACCCGCCAACCCACTGAGCATGATGGGCTGGGCCCATCATTGCTTAAATACAAATATCTCCTAGATCGCGGGTCCGATTGATGCGCCCTCTTCGGAACCGGGACCCTAGAGAGGAGGCTGTATTTTTTGGAATACTCTAAATGATTTTTAGAAAAAATTGGAAAATGGATGGGTTGGATCGAGTGTAAAATATAACCAGGCCCATGGAACAGAAACACCAATAACTCTCAGACCGGGCATTTTATTGACATGGCATCTGTCGTGTTGAGTTCCTATTGATGAGACTGAACTAAGGGATACATCAACTCATGACATTGTGATAGTTGATGTATCGAAACATTGATCGAGGAGCGGACCATCCCGGAATCGAGCGTGTTGTGTGCGGGAACCCTATGGCTGGCTGCGACTGTGATGACTACTGTAGCAGAATCCTCTGTGGGTTCGACAGTGATGACTACTGAACTAGAATCCTCCATGGGTTCGACAGAAATGGATTCTATACCAGTAATCTCCATCGGTCCAATAGTTCTGACTTTTGTTCATGTATCCTATGTGGGTCCGACAGAATAGCTGGTCCTGTATCCTGTGTGGGTCCAACATCATAGCTGGTCCTGTATCCTATGTGGGTCCAATAGCTTAGATGAACCATTGACTACATCTTATCATATCTTTCACTCTACCAAAGATGAATAACTGTGTGAGACGAGTCTTTACATTCAATCATTTATCTTCGAGGTGATTGACTTTACTTCCCATGTGGACTGGGTTGTGCTTGGGCTCGAGAGTTGGAGCCGAACTATGATTAGGGACCTAGGTATATGTATGGTAATATACCTAAGTAAGGCTGGTTGATACTTCATGATTGTATATTTATTTGTGGGTTATCCTTGTTAGATATTATGAGACAATGAGGGTCTTGGTGTCCCCACCTAGTATCATTATACTCACCCCTACACGAGCTATTCCCACAATTCGTTGTGTTGGTTTTAGATGACAGACATCATTGATTGAGGTAAAGGGTCATAGAGCTGGATGATACCCGGAGGTGGACCACTTGGTGAGATGTACACAGAGCAGACAGACGGAACTAGGGTGCTGATGAGGCCATCTGTACCCACCCCTCAGGTTGAATTCCCGGAGGACGACTCAGTAGATGATGTTTTACCTTTCTGCTGTTGTATTGGATTTTGAGTTGATTGTACATTACTATTGGGCTTCTAATTATGGCCCCTTTCCTTTCAGAACATTATTTTCTATACAATTTTACTTAGTGTTTACCTCCAGTTACATAATCTGTTGTTTTTTTACCTATTAAAGGCAATTCCTTGCCTTTTTAACAGAAATTACGCCTTTGGTGCTAGTCTCCAGCCCCTATCCTATGGAAGGCGGGCATGGGGTAGTCACGGTATGGGCCCCGAGGATCAGTCGTGACAAATTGGTATCAGTGGAGTCAGTTCTACCACAGAACATGGAATCTGATTTTTAACGGCAATATTGTTATGTATTTTGTGTGTGTTTATATGTTTTGGGAAACCGGTGTTCGTATGGTGGCTGATGTTTCACTACACTAGGACTCTAACTTCGGATCTCTGACTCAGTGTATGAAAAAACCGATTGCGTGTATGTCTCCATAGAAAAAGTTTTCTTCATGATTACATTGTGTCAGCTCACCAGGTATACTGTTTTAACCATGCCGCACCTGTTTCTTTTTAGGATGGCCCCATGAAGGCAGATTGGTAGGGTTCCATGTTTCGTACGAGATGGTAGCCCACCGAGTGATGAGGACTCGGTGTAGGGCCCCATCACAACAGAGATACCAGCGGTACCACTACCCGCTAGGCCAATGATACCACCAGCTCCAACAGAAGAGATTGCACGCCACATGAGTGTGTTTCATGAGTTCCAGTACCAGAGGCCGCCCGGGTTCTAGGGAGAGACAACCCATATGCATCTGAGGATTGGCCAGAGGCTGTCGAGAGATTTTTCAGATTGGTAGGGACACCAGCTGACCTCATGGTGAACCTTGTCGCAAGTCTCCAGCATGCATTAGTAGGTAGATGGTGGAGCCTGATGCTCCAAGTACATGACAAGGCATCATTACTCTGTAAATACTTCGAGAGTCTATTCCACTTATCTTTTGATCCATCAACCCTTTTTTCGGTGAAAATTCAAGAGTTACTTCATCTGTAGCATGGCAGCATGACAGTAGCTCGGTACTCAGTGAGGTTCACTGACCTCTCGCGCTACTCCACAAATATGGTACGAGACCTGTTCTTGAGGGCCCGGACCTTCGACTAGGGAATCAGACATGATATCAGGGCTTTGATGATCCCCCTCAGCATCCCGAGGTAGGCAGGGGTGCTGGAGTGAGCCCTTTTAGTGGAGAGTTTTCTCACTGAGAAGTCAGTAGCGGCGAGACCCCCCACAGGGTGACATGTAGCGGAGTCTTCTGCAACCGGTAATAGAAATATGACACATAAGTCCAAGAGGACCAGGTCATCAGGTGCGAGACCCCAGGATACAGGTTCGGTTGTGTGGGGAACACGAGAGAGTGCTATCAATATGAAGGCCAGGTAGTGAAATGCATGCGGTGGGCAAGGACACATGGCTCATGACTGCCCGACCCTCCATGCCGATGAGTAGCAGATGGTAGAGGGACCTCCCAGAAATAGGAATTGGTTCGACCGTGTTGGTCCACCGGGAGCAGTTGGACCTGGCAGAGGATCTGGCCGAGCATTAGGTGGTGGGTGACGTTTTGAGGCCCTACCAACACAACCACCACTAGGAGGTCCAACCCGACCACATGGAGCAGACATACAGTAGTGGGCTCAGCTCCAGGCAGTCGATGCCTACACCCACGGAGCACCAGATATGATTTGAGGAACTATTTTGTCTACTCCACCCTTTATGTAGTACTTATAGACACTGGTTTGAGTCATTATTTTATTTTCACTGCCCACGTTCAGAGATCGGAGATTCTGATGGAGCCATTGGCTTGATCCTTACAGCTAGATACTCCTATGGGAGTAGACTCGATGATTACACACTGGTGCTGGTAGAGTGAGCTAACTGTAGGAGGCGAGATCTTCGACTGGGATCTTCATGGAAGTGGTGTCGAGGCCTCTCGACGTTATCTTGGGTATGGACTGGTTTTCCACATTTCATGCTTAGATTGATTGTATTAGGTGCAATGTGGGATGTATTTGCACGGATGGGACAAAGTTCACCTTCACCAGCAAGAAGGGATCCATTTGCAGTGTAGGATGGGATTGCACAGAGGAGGGGGAAACCGATCACATATTAGTTGTCTAGTCTCATCCTTAGATCAGTTGATGTGCGGAGTCCGAGATTTCATGTTGTGGTTGATCATTATGCGGATGTTTTCCTTGACGATGTTCGTGGACTACCCTTTCATAGAGAGGTATACTTCTACATTGACATGTACCCCGTGATGAAACTAATATCTACTCCAAAATACCAGATGTCTCCCGCCATGTTTTGTGAGCTGCAGATACAGATGGAGGACTTGCAGGAGAAGGAATTTATCCGACCTAGTTTTTCACCCTGGGCGTCTCTGATTTTGTTTTGCAAAAGGCAGATGGGAGCTTGCGACTGTGTGTGGACTACCGTAACCTGAATCAGGTGACCGTGAAGAAAAAGTTCCCACTACCATGGATAGACGACCTCTTTGATCAGCACAAGGGAGTGCAATGGTTCTTGAAGATATTCCTCAGGTCAGGCTATCACCAACTCAGAGTTCGAGGTGAGGACGGGCAGAAGAAAACCTTCAAGTGTGACTATAGACACTACGAGTTCTTGGTTATTCCCTTCGGCATAACCAATGATCTAGTAGTGTTCATGAGTCTCATAAACACGATATTCTAGCCTTACCTCGATCGCTTGATCGTAGTCATCATCGATGACATAGTGATTTACTCAACTACTAAGGAGGGGCACGCATTCCATTTGCGGGTAGTACTGGATAGAATTCGAGATCACCAGCATTATGGTAAGCTCTCAAAGTTCCAGTTTTGGATTTAGGAGTTTCACTTATTTGGAAACATCATCTAGGGGGATGGAGTTGCAGTGGTCCAGTGAAGATCGAGGTAGTACTTGCTTGGGAGCCAGCCAGGAGTGTGACAGAGGTATGTAGTTTTCTGGGACTGGTTGTGTACTATCAGAGATTTGTGCCAGACTTCTCTAGAGGTGCAACACCTATTTCAGCATTGAAGAAGATGGGGGAATGCTTCATGTGGTTAGAGAGATGCCAGCAGAGCATTCAAGAGGTGAGGAAATGGTTAACCAGTGCGCCCATCTTGAGGCTACCAGCGGAGGGTGTTGGGTACGTTGTTTACTACGACACATCAGGGACCAGACTTGGGTGTGTCCTGATGCAGGAGGGAGTAGTGATCACTTATGGTTCACGGTAGTTGAGACAACACGAGTAGAACTATGCTACACATGACATGGAGTTAGCAGTAGTGGTATTCACCTTGAAGATGTTGCGGCACTATCTGATAGGTATGCATTTTACAGTATACTTTGACCACCATAGTCTCAGTTACATCTTCTCGAATAAGGACCTAAACCAGAGACATCAACGATGGCTTGAGTTCCTCTAGGACTATGACATCAAGATAGCATATACTACTAGGAAGGGGAACATTGTTGCAGATGCTCTCATCAAGAGATCATGCATTGAGCTTCTAGGAGAGGTGACAGAGCAGTTGGATGTGTTGCAGATATCCTTTGTGGAAAGAGATGGAGAAGCCATTCAATAGTCTCTCACAGTCACTCCTCCAATCCTTCATCGAGTCAGAGAGGCATAGTGTGGGGATGTTGACTGTGAGACACATCATACTCAGTTATCCTCAGGGTAGGCACCTGATGGATTCTCTGAAGGTGGAGAGAACGACATCCTCTTCAGAGGACGTACCATGGTATTAGTTGCACTACAGGAGGAGGTGTTGAGGGAGTTCTTCAGTTCCCCTCTAGCGGAACATCCAATTAGTGGCGAAGATGTATCAGGACCTTATACGACAGAACTAGTGGCCAGGTATGAAGATGGTTGTAGTAGTGTTTGTCTCACGATGCCTCGCTTTTTATCATGTTATGGCGGAGCACCAGGTTCCAGCAGGATCGGTTCAGCCCTTAGAGGTTCTAGAGTATAAGTGGGATATAATATCCATGGATTTTGTGATGGGACTACCACGTACATCCAGAGGATAGAACTCTATGTGGGTGATTGTGGACCAACTCACCAAGTCGACCCCCTTCCTACCGATCATAGAGCATGTCTCAGAAGAGAGCTTGGTATGCCTCTATGTACACGAAATCGTACGGCTTCATGGCGTGCCATCAACAATTGTTTCCGATCGATAAGGTAGTTTCTCTTCCCAATTATAGAAGGTGTTGCAGGAAGAATTCAGGACGCAACTTTGCTTGAGCACCGCCTTCCATCTTGAGACAGATGGCCATACATAGAGGACCATTGAAACACTCAAGGACATGCTCTGTGCAAGTTTCCTATACTTTGGTCATAGATGGGAGGATCACTTACCCTTGGTAGATTTTGCGTATAACAATAGCTACCACTACACCATTGGGATGGAACCTCATGAGGCACTTTACGGATGACCTTGCAGATCGCTTTTGTGCTAGACTGACCTAGGGGAGTCAGCACATGTAGAACCAGAGATGGTGCAGGCTACGACAGAGAAGGTGCAGATCATCTAGGAGTGGATGAAGACTACACAATGGAGACAGTAGTCCTATGGTGATAGAATATGAAGACCACTGTAGTTCGAGTATGGTGACCACGTCTTCCAACGGGTCTCACCTCGACAAGGTCTATGGAGGTTTGGATGGGGTGGAAATTTGTCTCCGCAATGAATTGGACCTTTTTAGGTCCTCAGAATGGTAAGAGATGTGGCTTACCGCTTGTAACTACCACCTCAGTTGCACCAGTTGCACGACATCTTCTACATATATCAGGTGAGGAGATACATGCACGTCCTGACCTACATCATCGACCACATAGAGCTGGACATTGATGAAGTGGCTATATTCAAGAAGGTTCCATTAGATATTGAGGATCGACATGATTAGGTCCTATGCGGACGTTCGATTCCTCTGGTGCACATTCACTGGCAGCACAGAAACCTCCAGGAGAGCACATGAGAGTGGGAGGCTCCGATGCGTGCTCAGTACCCCCTTTTGTTCACGTAGTGTGTGTTGTAACTTATGGAGACATAAATCCCTGAGTTTGGGAGAATGTAATGACCCAGAAATTAGATGGATTTTTTTTAATATATAGTAATTTTACGAGTCCGCAATTTCAGACGACACTTGATTCTGAGGCCCGGTGTGCTCGGAATCAATTTCTCAAATTTTTTTGGGTACATTAAGTTAACGTATGAGCTGGATTTTATATCATTTGATCTGGTGCTCATAATTGAAATCTGGGGACTCTGATAAACTCACAACGCCGATATTCGTTTAAGGAGACCTTTTCCACAGTTTCATTTTATCGAGGATAGAAGTTAATTTTTGGGGATTCTTAATAAATTAAAAAAAAATTATGTGTAAAATAATTTTATTTATGTGGTCGTTTAATCCTCCAAGGGGATGTTGGAGGTGGGGACCACCCCCACATAACATCCCATGGGAGGATATTATGTGGTGGGGCCCACACGAGCATCAAACTCATCAACTCAACATTAACTCCCCTTTAACTCTTTGAACCCCCAATTAATTAGGATGATACTCTCCTTTAATTATTTTGGAGCCTCTTCACCTCCTCCCTCCAATTTAATGAGCCAACCCACATTTTTAATTAATGTATGTAACTTAATGAATTGGAATCTTTTCGAATTCATTAATCCATTCAGTTAATAAGGTGTGTTAATTTATTTTCATGTTTGATGACACATATTACCTTAGTGGAACTTTGGAGAATTAGAGAGAGAACTTTATTCCCCTGAAGAACATGAAGAACATCTCCAATGACCTTTATCCGCATTAAAGGAGTTGACGCCACCCACGAAGAATGTTTCCAACAATGACGCTTCTTCCTCAGAGGCTGTCCGACTTCAATGAAATGATGACGTCATCAACGAACAAACATTCTATCAAGGTTGGGGAAATTTGATTGTTTTTACATATGAGTTATACTCTTATTTCCTCATCGTTTGATGTGCTATTAATGCTGAATGTTAGCAACATAACAAGGAGGTTTCAGACTTCATGAACATGGTCTGACCCTCCCCTCTTTCTGTTGTTGTTCTCTTTGTCTTGATATCGAAGGAAGATTTGAAAGGGCGCAGTGCCGTCACACCGTGCCAAAGAAGAACAATGGCGGAAGAATAAGGGCCGCAACCATGCGTGTCACGGTGGATGGAAGAGGCGGCAGCGCTGGAAACCGGAGGCGGCGGTGGCTGCGCGCCGGCCATGTGGAGGGACCGGCGACCACTCTGGCCACTCGGTACATGAAACAACTGGCTGGCCGATCATTCCTATTCGCATGTAGTAGCTACGACGCACAAGGGTTCCACGTCGAGGGAGACCGCATCCCACATTCAAGGGCTGCTCTACTGGAAGAATGGGCTGGTAGCTTGCTGGCTGGGCTTGAGAACCGCGACGCCCTCAGGCACTACGTGGAGGAGGACACGGCCGGCATCCGCGGGCCACTCGGCTGGGTGAACCGGCTAGCTAAGTGTCGGCCGGGCTAGAGAACTGCGGCACCCACAGACGCTGGGTGGGAAGAATTGTGGCCGGTAGTGTGGGCCGCATGAGGTGGGCCAAACCAGATGGCTACAGTCCGCCAGCCCACTGAGCTTGACTGGTCGTGCCTGTCATCGCTTAAATATAAATCTCTCCTAGACCGCGCATCCAATTGATGTGCCGTCAACGACACAAGAACCCTCACGACGAGGCGGTCCTTTTAGAATACTCTAAGTGAGTTTTGAAAAAATATGGAAAATATCCGGTTTCGATCGAGCATAAAATTCAACCGGGAACCTGGAATAGAAATGCCAATATCTCTCAGACCGAGCATTTGATTGACGTGCCTACAATTGCGTTGAGTTCTTTTGGATGAGACGACACTACGAGATAAATCACCTCAAGACATAGTAATAGTTTATGGATCGACAGTTGGATTGAGGAGCGGACCATCCCGGAATCGAGCGTGCTGTGTGCGGGAACCCTAGGGCTGGCTGCGACTATGATGAGTACTGTACCGGAATCCTCCGTGGGTTTGAAATTGATCACTACTGAATCGAAATCCTCCATGGGATTGACAATGATGACTAATGTACCAAGATCCTTAGTGGGTCTGATAGTTATAACTTCAATTCCTGTATACTATGTGGGTCCGACAGAATAGCTGGTCCTGTATCCGGTGTGGGTCCAACAACTTAGCTGCTGCTGTATCCTGTGTGGGTCTGACATCTTAGATGAATCAGTGACTACATCTGATCATCTATATCACTCTACGAAAGAAGTATACATGTGTGAGTTGAGTATTTAATTTCAATCATTTATCTTTGAGGTGATTTAATTTACATACTGTGTGGACTGGGTTGTGTTTGGGCTCGTGAGTTGGAGCCGAACTATGATTGGTGAAGTAGGTATATGTATGGGAATATACCTAAGTAAGGTTGGTTGATACTTCCGGATTGTATCTTTCTTTGTGGGTTTTCCTTGTGGGATATTATGAGACCTTGAGGGTCTTCGGGTCCATACTAAGTATCATTATACTCACCCCTGCATGGGCTATGACCCCACTTCGATGTGTTGGTTGCAGACGACGTACATCACTTATTGAGTTATAGGGTTGTAAAGATGGATGATACCTGGTGGTGGACCACTTGGAGAGACGTACACGGAGCGGACGGTCAGACCTAGGGTGCTTTGGAGGCAATCTGCACCCACCCTTTAGGTGGAATTCTCGGAGGACGACTCACTAGTTGTTGTTTTACCTTTCTATAGTTGTACTAGTTTTACAATTGTTTGTACTTTACTATTGGGCTTGTATTTCCAGCCCCTTTCCTTTAAGAACTTTATTTTGTATACATTTTTACATAGTTTTTACTTCTAGTTGCATAATATATTGTTTTTATTTACTTATTGATGGACATACATTCCATTTTTATCGTGAATTATGCCTTTGGTGCTATTCGCCAGCCCCTGGCCTGTGGAAGGCAGGATTGGGGTAGTCACAGCATGGGCCCTGAGGACGAGAACCACCCCTTGAGATACCTCGCATGGTTCCCATTAATCCTCAATTGCTATCATACACCAAATGCAACATAACAAAACACCAACAAATCAACTCTCATAAACACACTACCAACTCTCTCCATGATGAACACAACATCATATGGTACCATAAAAAATCCACCACACATTAATAATTCTAGATCACAAGACACCCACATCACCATATAAATTTACCATTTTCCCAACCATCACATACTCCTCTTATCCTAAAATAATAAATGCCACAACAAACACACACAAAATTACACCGACCACACAATTTAAGGACTTCCTTATTTTATTATACGATATTTTTTTCTTTCAGTATCACAAGTTTTTCCCCATGGTTTAAATCATGTCATTGTATAATTCCTTATGACTATGAATCTTGATATATGCTCTATAGGTGAAAGATTTTCTTAGCACGTAACATAAAAAAAGAAAAAAACATCTCATAAAATAGATTGATCTAAACATCACATCCATAAGAAAAAGAGAACAAATAACAACTCAAAATAGCTCTAGATACTGAGCATGCATCTGTGTTTCTTACTCCAAAGTACTATCCTCCAGAAACCATGCCTCTGGAAAACACAAAACAAGGGAATGGTAACTCTAAAAAAAACCATTTTGTGAAAATCATATATCATGGTTTTTTGCTCTTTAATTAATATATCATTCTTGACTTCAAACATCACCCAGTCAATAACATGTGAGTCATCATGAATATAACCAAGAAGATGCACACATGAAATACATTAGTGATACTATCCAACCATGATGCATATTCCAACCGATATTCCACCATATCAGCATTATGTAACACATATGATTGTATAATAATCTAGGTTTAAATCTTATTCCTACTGCCAAACCTCCACTCTACACATCATGGGGAGAGTCTTAAAAAAACATGATCTTTAACCTAAAATTACAAGGGCCTCTATGTATGATCATAATAAGAATTTTGATGGTCATGTTACACCATCATATACTCATGGACCAAATTATATCTTCTAGGTTAGGATCTATACTAAATCATGAATAAAAAATGCTAACACCCTATCATTTGTATTGAATAATAGTGAATGACACAAAAATATATACAATTCCAAAAATATGGCCACAAAAATGGATGAGTGATAGATATTTTTATAATATAAAAATACTATATAATGTTTCCTTTTCTATGATACACTATTTTATAAGATAAAAACATAAATATAATAATCAAATGACTTGATGGTACGCTTCATCTGCCAATATGTATGAGAAAGAAAACAATTAAAAAGGTGAAAATGGGATCCAATGTAAAAATAAAAATACATCTATATACATAAAGTAATATAGAATATAAATATTATATATGATAGTAATAGATACCCAGTTATTCCAAAACACATCAACCACATACCAAATCTCCAAGACATTCATGACACATTACTCATAAATCGATAAAAAATGAGATGTCTTAAGCAGTTAGTCACTATTACATAAATTGCATCACATGATATCTGATCCTACAGTAATTCAATGATGAAATACATTAAGATATCTTCCAATTTCTACTCATGAGAATCCATGTACTACAAAAATCCCCCAAGAACAAGAATCCCTAATTTCACTTTCTGAAAAATCAAACCCTTTTCCACAAACACTACCACTAACTGTTTCATCCCCGACCACCAAATATATTTGCTCAATCTATGATATATATTTTTCACACGAGTATGTACATGTAAGGGTGAGCTATAAAACTCATGAAGAACCGTTATACACTATTCTAATGTAATAATCAAACATATCTGATACAACTAGCGGTTCTAGAAAGCCTTCGATTATCCATATAGAGAATAACATTGGCCAACATGGTAACATGCCATATACACCTATGAGTCTACCCACTTTTATTTCCCCAATATCCATAATAATGATTACTCAACAATCATCTAATAATGAAAGAATTGATCAAATCTCTATCCAACATAAAATCACATCATGCAAGCTCCTTCATCCCATTCCAAACATCGACAAACTCTCAGTCTACATATCCTCATGTATTCTAATTTAATGCATCAGAAATAAATTATCATTCGAATGGGATTAATATATTTACAAATAATAATCTTGTATAAAATTAATCCACCTCCTCTATAATAGATTAAAATCCTACAAAATATGTGATACTTCAGGATCTTGGGGTCCATTAAAACCATTAAGTGGTAACTAATGTGATAATGAAACCAGAACACCAATAAAACACAACTAATACTAGTTCAATATCATGGGTGACATAGTTACACTATTTCGGGATTAAATACCATTAACCATAATATATCACCCCTATATACTTCATTAGGATGCATCATAATACCAGACGAGAAGTGTCAAAGAAAACTATAAATAACACACACTCCTAAGGATACTCATGAAATGGAGAACTGAACAACATATCCATCAGGAAATGAAAACATTTTGAAATAGATCAGCCCAAAAAAAATCTTAGTCATCTATACTAAAGGATATTAGAAAATATGAAACTTGATAGAAATATGAAAAAAACTATGGTTAAAATATCACCACTAATCCCAATGGTGGAAGTTGCATGACTCCCCACTCCCACTTTCTGTAGGACGAGGGATGATTACTAGTTCCAAGTATAAATAACACTAACATGGGAGGACTTATCTTATTTATCTATACACAGACACACACCTCCAATCCCATATAATGAAGAAATGTAAAAACAGCTAAACAGCCAAGCTTGCATACATCGAAACCAAAAACCCATGTATGAAAAGAAGAAAAGGAATGCAAACATAGTAAAATAAAATCCAACCACAAAGAGTCTGAAATCAATCCCAACTAGAAGTTAACACTGGGACTGCTGTCAAGATACCAGACTAACACAACTCCATCTATCTAGTCACCCTAGGCACCATCTATTCCTAGTACATCAAAGACTCTATCAATTCGTTGTTCATCAGCAGATGACTTGACATGTGTGGGAAAATCACATGCCTGGTGAGTATAATAATCCTTATTTTTACACAAAAAAAAAGATAAAAATGGTAAATATAATAGGTTCTATATAGGTATATTTATATATCACGTATAATAATAAAACATAGATAATGTTTGAAATTACAGATTGTCTCAACAGTTGGTCCAAACCATAATATCCATCATAGGAATGTAGCTCAATAGTTTCACATAGCTCTGATCTGGGAGAACACACCCCAGAGTCCAATAAAACATATATAGTATATCCATAGGGAAATTATTTTCATCTCTCACTCTTAGAAGTGCACACTGAATGACTCAATAAATAAGATAAATTTATGGGGATCCCACCCAAGGCTATGGGGTATACATGAAACCTAATTTGGATTAACTTTCTATGTATATAATCATCACGAACATAGTTTTTTTCATTAAAATACATAGAAATTCACCATGGTCATGAAGAGGAATAGTGGTTCTCACTCCGATCCTCATTGAAGGATTTTAGCAACTCTATCCAAGAAGTCTTTTTGAAGGGATCGTTGTCCGATGAGTATGAGGAGATTCAATACTAACCCTCAGGGAAAGGATATTGAGTAACAACCCTAGAGAAACATGTCCAATATATAAATGAAAATTTATTCATTCCAATTTTTTAAGAGTACAGAACATGTAGTACAGTTACAAGTTGTGTCCCTCCATCCTTGAGTCATACTTGTGTAAATGAACCATGTCATGTGTCCATATACATGTGGGTGTACATAGTCTGCATATGCCTGTGTGGTCTATCCCATGTCTATATACCCCATGAGGTACACGCCAATCCACTGGTAAGGTACCACACACCATGTCACATGGTAACATGCCATGTGATACTTAACTTGCTATGAAGACCTAGATTATTATAGGAAGGGCCCACATGGCACGTGGATCTGCGTTACACACCGTGAATATAAAAATTTTATATAATTCTAGAAATTGGATCATAATATTACTTTGTGCATCTATCCATTGATCCAGAGATCACCATTTTGAAAAATAATGAATATATCCCTGTCAAATCTTTCCATCATCGAAACACATGATTTGAACACTTCAATTCATTTAAAAAAATGGGTTCATTTATCTTTCATCATTGTATGCTTAAGAATATGAATTCGATAATTGAAAACCATCATATTCACTAACTATTATACCATTAAATCATAGTTATATCATTCCAATCCAAGATCAACAATATTATATCATATCACAATGAAATGTGTGCGAAAAAATCAATTAATTGGGATTTTTCAAACTTTATGCCAAACAAAAAACACCAAAAATGATTGACGAAATGGTGGATAAATGAACCATAATATTCTAAAAGAAAAAACACGTTCAATGTTCTAGTATACCTTAATTAATTTCCATTATAACGATCAACAAAGAATCAATTATTAAATATAATGAAATTATACAAAAATCCTGATTTATATATCCCATCCCAAAATTTATATGATTAGAAAATCAATCTATTGGTTGACTGATTCACGTTCGTTATAAAAATTATGAACTGGGGAATAAATACAATCAATGAAATGTCCTACCCTGATTCATATAAGTTAATTATTAATTATTAAGATGCATCATTTTCATTGGTGTGATCCCTCTACTTCAATGATCGTCGACCACCAATCTACAATTCGACAAACATTCTTCTAAGATAGATCCTACAATTCTCTCTCAAATAGCTCTCCAACTCCCCCAAGGTTATAGAGATAACCCTAGATTTTGATATTTATAGTCTACAAAAATACACACCAGTATCTGAAATAATGAAATAAGAATATAATAAATATAATAAATTATTTTATTCATATCCACTCCGATGATGAATTTTATAAAAATGACCTATGATGACGAATGTTATGTTGTGCCCTGGGTAAAACCCACATTTTAAAATCGATATTCCCTAGATTACTAATCAAGGTACCAATTTTATTGTTATTATATTTTTTATTGAAAAATTTATTCTTGTGCTATTGAATACATATAATATATAAAAATATTTTTTCTGTGAACAATGATACAAATAATTTCATATTTTCTCAGCACCTCATCAAAAAAATAATCCATATAGTATCCAAACGTAATAAATTGAATATATGATTCATTTTATTCTCTCCACATTGGGATTTTCATCACCATTATCGAAAACAAGGTCAACACAATGAGATGTGGGTACATATTATGAACCTAATACCCTCTCTCCCATGTACACACTTAAAGATTCTCATAATACCACCAAACACAAACTAATGTAATATCCACCCATGATGTAACCTCTCCTTGTAATCGTAAATATATTCTGGGTACTCTGTATAGGTACCTACATCCTTGATGCATAGATTGACCAATTCGATAATGTACGATGGGTCATGCACATACATCCATGGCTGCAACATGTAGAGTTCATCTTGTACTCATTCTAATTCTATATATAAAGCTATGTGGTACGACACCTTTTCATCTTTACACAATATCTAGAAGGGGACAATGAATCTTGAGACAACTTTTCCAACTAACCAGAGCTCCATAATCCATGTCTAGGTGAATACAATAGAAACACATGTTATCCATCCACAAACTAAAAAAGAATTTGTATTCTATCCACATTATACTGAAGATAACTCTATATAGTCTTCATCCAATCATGGATGATCTTCTCCTTCATGATAGTTTCTCACACCATCTCTAGGACTCTAATTTCTGACTCTCCAAGGACCATCAAGAAAAGTGGTGACCTACAATATCGTCGTTAAAAAGTATAAAATGGATCAATATGGATACTAGAATTGTAATATTTATCATAAAGAATGTATAGAAGGTGTAGTTAATCCTATAAAATACTTCTAAAGCCTAACATGAAAGCTCAAAAAAACATTAATGGTTCACTTAGTCTTGTTATCGTTTTCGGGGTGAAACACCAAGATCATTTTCAACTGAGTCCCAAAAACCTCCTTTAATACCTTATAAACCAAGATATGAAGTGAGAGTCACATTTAAAAATTATCATTGATGGGAACTCCATTTATTTGGACTATCTATTAAATGTGGAGGTGTTTCAGGTTCTCTGTGGAACTCTTTTATGTAATAGCTAAAAATCAGGCTGACATGGTTAGTTGGTCTACCCTTCACCAGAATAAATCATGTCCCCAAGAAATATATGGTAATACCATCATGAGGATCATCTATATCCAATCCCACATCATTTATAGTACCTAAACAGATGAACAAAACCCGACAGAACATGGTGGTAAGCTTTCACTTGCTGATTAGTAAGGCATTGCGTGATAAACATGGAAACTAATTTCATTATTTAATATCCACCAAAACTAACATAGTTTTTCGTAGTACGTATTTGAAACACCTAGAAGTAGTACCAATAGAGAGCAATGAAAATCTCCCAATACATCCTCCTATAATATCACAGGTATCATTGGTATTCCATTGAAATAAATGAAATGATCTACACATTTAGAAAATAAATTAGGAGCATTTATAGTGGAAATATGATTATATAGTGTCTCATAACCGGTATCCACAAGAAATGCCTCAACGACTTGTTTTAATATTGGAAGTGTACCAACTATTGATCTGATTTAAGATGCTCTATCTCTATCCACAATTGATAAACACAATGAGTCTAACTCCACTGATGCCTCATTCACTAAATGTGAATAACATTCCTTACTGAGATAATGTTCTACCACATTCACCTCCACATGTCTATAGAAAATATTAATGTCATAATTCTGGAAGAACTATATCTATCTATGCTATCTAAATTTAATATCCATATAATGAAGATTTATGTGAGACTATTTTGATAAAAATAAATAATAAATATCTTTCCCAAGAGGTATTATTTCTACATCTTTAGTGAAAATACATCAATTGCTAACTGAAGATCATGTTTGTGTTTCCATTCTCATCTGATCATTATTTATTTCAACCAAAGGTAATAAACTATTTCATTTAAATTATAACACATCCAATCCCTATTTTGGATTCATTAGAGAACACTCTATACTCTACACCTTCCTTTGAAAATCTCAAGATAGGAGAATTCATCAATTTATACCTCAGTTTTTTAAACACAAGAAGGAACCTCTCTATCCAAATGAAATACTTCCCTTTTCTTGTAAAATATGTCATTGGTTCTGATACACTAGAGAATTCATGTATGAATCTCTTTTAATAGTCTTTCAATTCAAGGACGTTCAGAACCACCATCATGTTCTTGGTGGATCCCAAGATAACACTGCCTCAATCATGGACAAGTCCACTACCACTATATATACAGAGATAATGGGTCCTAGAATGATTAGATCATTATCTAAAAATGAAACTTTGAGATATTCCCATAAATTAGGATCTCTCAATGTACATCCAGAACCATCCCCATGTGTCTCACGTTCTCCCCCTCTGATTCAAATTACATAAGGATATCATTGATAAAGAATAATGTGGACCAGTCTAATAATTCTATAAATATCTTGTTCACGAGTTAAATGAATACTATTGGGGAGTTATTCATGCAAAATGGAATCACCATGAAATCATAGTGACTATAGAGAAGTCTGAAATCCATTTTTTGAATATCATTATCTTATACTCACAACTGGTTATAGACCAGCCGGAGGTCAACCTTAATGACAATCAAGCCCCTCGAATCTGATCATATATGTCATCAATCATTGGTAGTGAATATTTTTTCTTCTGAATAACCTATTTTAAGATCTAGTATTTAAAACATAAAATAAATCACCCATCTTCCTTCTTTACATATTGAATTGGTCTTACATAGGGTCATTGGGTATAATGAAGCATTTCCTCTAGAAGTCATTCAACTGCACCCTGAACATGTAAAGATCTATGGGAGCCATCTGATATTATGGCACAAATATATGTGTCTTTCATGGGTGTAGATCAAGGCAGAATTATATCTCTCAATTTGAAGATAAACCTATAATATCATACGGGAATACATCATCGTACTTCTCCACCACATTAAGAAACTGTAAACTCATAACATCCCCTACAAAGGGGTTCATATTATCCTACTGATTAGTAATCAAATAAAACCTCTTATGAACATTTCCATCATGCACTTCTTGGGTTTCCTTTTATCCTAAAAATAACATCATTGTCCCATCACTATGGACACACTATATCCTCAACCTAAAATATTCAATCTTTTCATAAACAGTGAATAACTACTTTATACCCAAGATGAGGTCATAAGGAAAATAATTTATATAATGGGAACTCAAAAAAAAACTACCTCAACCAGGAGTCAAGTCACACTATCTGTATGAGTGTGTGATTGTTTATCCATATCTTGTAGGATTGTCTGAGCACAAGGGTCGAGCCAAGGGCTCAATCAAAATATTTTTGTTTCAAACAAGATATGAGAAATGAAAGCAATTACTTGAACCTGTGTTTATCATTACTAAAACTATGTTATTGAACACAGATATCATACCTTGACTCATTACTAGAGCCTATATGTACTAATATTTTACTATAGGTAGATGTCTCTCCCTATCGTATAACACCATGATCCAGGTGTGGACCGGCTTGGGGTAGTGGTGGTAACAAGTCAAGGAATATACCAACACCTACTATACTCCCATCAAATATTCCATGTTTTACCTACATAACTATCAGATCCTATTGTTTCCTTTAAATCAACGGCCCATCCATAGTCTATTTCTCAACTATACTGTGGTTTGGACAATCCTGTGCAAGAGGTCATTGCCCGTCACATGAGTAGCACTACCTCTCTCTAGGTTGAATGTTACCTCCATGTAAGTCCATAATCACATATCCTCCACCATGATATGTCCTTATAAAACTTTTTTCTAGTCTAGGTCCCTAAGTTTGAAATCATCTCCCAGAAGCCAGGTCTCTTATCATGCTTTCTCGATACCAGCATCTCATGGTTATATCTATTCATCTAGTAAAATCGCAACAAAAAACATCTAACTATATCACCTCATCATATGTTGGAATTGATAGAGGTATATTAATTTATTATATTTCATTACACAACACTCACTCTAATGTTTGATCCTATAAGGATTGGTCATGTAACATATCCAAAGATTACCTGTAGTGGTTGGTAAACCTTGATAAATAAAATGCTATTATCATGCTTCCCTTATAAATCGATAGAAGATCTAGGATTTAGAAAACCCTATGTGTAGATGGAGAGAACTCCTCTTCCAAATACACTCAAACTCTAACCAAGGTATAGTGTCCTCATCATATGACTGAGCCACTAACCCCCACATTCTTCATAATGAACTATAATTAATGATCACTTACATGACCACCATCTGATATAAAAGTGTAATAAAAAGACAGAAAACACTGTTCAATTCCTCATGAATGTCCTCATCCACATGTGGATTGGGCTTGACATGTAACCTAAGGGGTCTCTATTGCTGAAACTCATGGAGTGATCTCGGTCTGCACACCTCATCCTTGATATTATGGGTAAAATTTTCTTATCAATAGGCACTGGTATAGATGGTGCACCACTTGGAGGTAACATCTCTTTAGGTAGTATATATATTTATCATTAATCATTGTCAGTATCAATCATTTTATATTCACACTAAATCTTAGATGGAATACATCACCGATGAATCTATGAATTAGAAAAATGTACCATGATGAATGAGTATATTTGGAGTAAAAACTCAAGGGAAATATAGAAACCGTATAGAATTTATATGTTATTCATGAATTGATTTTTACTTATAACCAATGTCCCCATGATTCCTGTCGAAAATAATGTTATTAGAGACATGGTGTATGAATACATTATCTGACATACCATCACTGGAATCCCTATCCTAAAATACAAACATTAAATAGTTAAATCACTTTTCCCAAATGAATATCCTAGACTCTGGCCATATGGTAGAACAACCAGATCTAATACCTCTATGTCATAACCCATCGCAGTTGGGATCGTTTGGAGACTCCCCAAGCACGCCTTTGATAGAAATAGGGCTTGGAACTAGAGCCTTGAAGGAATATTATTAACACTAGAGGACTTAGTCTACCTAACTACACACACACATATCCAATACCATACAATGGTGAAATTTTAAAAAATTGAACTACCATTCATGCAAACATTTATGTCCCACAACAAGGTTACGACATGATGTAAAGGAATGTAAATAGGTCTGAATACAGGCCCACCATAAAGTGTCTAAAAATTCATCCAACCCGAAAGTAAAATTGGGTATTTTTTTCAAGATACCAAAGGAACACACCCACATATGTTTGGTCTAAAAATAACCATCTGACTCTAGTCCATCAATGATTCTATCAAATGTTATATCACCTTCAAAATATAAAACATGTGTGAGAAAATACTATGTAGTGGTGAGTATGACAACACAAAGTGAGACACCCAAAAAACCAAAATCATGAAAAAGGAAATTAAAATCATCTCTACACAGGAATATTCCTACCAATCATATAACATGAATTTCTAGATATATTAAAAAAAGACACATAGTCTCAAGAGTATTTCACAATCACAATAGGATTCCAATGATTCCAATACAAAGAATCCACATAGCAATAATTCGGGTGAAAAAATTCTAATTCTAATAACACTGATGAAGTTCATCCGAGAGGTATTGCTCATTATTTCATTAGATTATGAGTACACACTAGCATTCTAAATGGATATGATAACATAATGATGATAACACCCATAGCTAAGGGGTATTCCAACAACTCATTCTGGATTTAGGCGCTCTGTAGAGGATGAATTACTGATTAGTGTTGGTCATGATGATTATATGAACTCATCCTAGGGTAAAAATAGGAATATAGGATCCCACTCCTGGCCTCATGGAATAATTCCAACAATTCATTCCATTAATTCCAAATAAATGGAACAATTTCCTATGTATAGAAGGTAGTACCAAACTGACCTCCTAGGATAGGATATAAAGAACACATACTAACAAAACATGTACAAGATATAGAGGAACATGTATTCAAGAACCCTTTTTAAGTGTACATGGGGTGCAGTAGGGTAACACCCCATGTCCTTTTGACCCTATTTCATTCCAATGTAAATGGCATGTGTCACGTGTCCCTCGTTTGGGAGTACATGCACCTGTGTACTCTAACCTATGTTTGTGTACCCTATGAGGTACACACCAATCAATATAAGAGATACCACATGCTATGTGATAGGGTCACACATGGTGTGATAGTTAACATTTCCTGAAACCGTGGTGACTATAAGGAGGGTCCCTTACGATGTGTGGATACACATTACATCCCATGTATCAATTAATTTTGCGAAATTCTAAATATAGAATATGTGATCATATTCATACCTCTAACCTTATACCTAGAGATCATCTTGCTTCAAATAGTGAATTGGTCCTTTTCAAGTCATTCTATCTCTGAATAATAAGATCCACCCCCTTCAATTCATTCAGATAATGGGATTTTTAATTGTTCATTATTGTGCAACAAAGAAAATAAAATTAGGTACAGGAATACCACATGATTAACTTCCACAGACATCATCACACAAAAATCATGTAATTATAATTAGAGGTCTACAATAATGGATCATTGAACCAAGAAACTGTTTCACAAAGATGGATTTATTGGGATTTTTTGAACCATAATCCAAATGTAAAATTCCCCAAAAGAATGAATAATTGAGCGAGAAAATAACAAGAACAATCAAGAGGAATGGAAATTGTTCAATTTTTATATCAACATCAATTTTTTTCATGAGAATAGTGATCAAAGAATAAATAAATAAATAAAAATCAATTCTCTCAAAAATTGATTAATCTAACCAATCCCATAATACGTATGATATTTGAATCAATATTTCGGTCGATTGATTCATTCACTTCATATAAATTAAGAATGGAGAAATAAATCCCATAAAATGAATTTCATAATTCTATTTAAATGAGTTGTTGATGAATAATCGAGGATCTTCATTATTGTTTGGGAGATCCTTAGATTTTGATACATGTCTATCATTGATCTACGATCCGAATACCATTAGTTAGGGGGAGATACAAATTTTCTCTATCGAACGACACTCCAATGGCACCAGGGTTATGTGGATAATTGTACAATTTCATAATAACTATATATATAAATACTCATCAGTCATTGCATCAATGATATAAAATGAAAATAATTTATTTAATTATTTTATTAATTTCAACACTCGAGATTAATTTTTCACAAATGACACACACGAACAAAGGTTATGTCATGCCTATGGAAAGTCCAATATTCTGAAATCAATGATTCGATTATATTTCTCATTCACCCATTGTTTGAATTATAATACACTTTTTTTGTAAAATTGGTTGTGTATTCTATTAAACATATTTAATATATTTCAAATTTTTATTCATGGCATAGGGATCCTCATAATCAAAGTCTATCTTAGTGACGAATCATGAAAATAATTCATATATTATCAAAACAATAATTCATGGAAAATATGATTCATTAGAAAACTCATCCATAATAAGAATGAATAAGTACAATGAAACATTCATGGGAAAATCCAAGGAAAAATAAAAAATTTTGACCTGTGAAGGGTCTACAACTACAACATTATAAGACACCACATGCCCCATGAAAATGAACCTCTCACATAAAAAAATATAATTGGATAATTAAACCTTAATATGGTGGTGTTCAGTGACCATTAGAACAACACTATAATTATCAATGTGTACCTACATTTACATTGATTAAAACAATGTATAATCGATGAATATTAAGGAAAAAAGTATAAGAAAATCACAAAAGACAGATTTCTCTGCTCTATGAACATGGATGGTTCATTCGTGACATTGAATGGAATAACCACAAACTCGATGTGCCCATACGTACTCCTAGAAGTTGTATTCTAGAAATCCACATCCATCACACTTATATTGTGATATCCAAATAGCAATTCAACCTTCAATAACTAACATGATCATATTTAATAGTTTAATATATAAATGACCCTTGGAAATGGGTAATAGTTTTTGAAAATTACCATATTCATTATTCGATAGTCTATAAAAAACCTTGTGATATCGTTCACCTTCTTAGTGAACAAAACTAGAGCACCCCAAGGAGTGACACTCTTTTAGATGAAAAAACACATTATGAGATCATCCACCAATAAACTCAATTCCTCAAACAATTTAGGCACCATTAGATAGGGAGTAATAAAAATATACATAAGAACAAGTCAAAAATCTATACCAAATTTGGAAACACATCATGGGGGTAGTGTTAAAACCTTATATGGTAAAATATCTAGAAGCCACTTCAATACAATGGGAACATCTTCTATCCATGAATCCATTGACATCGTTTCTAATTAGGATAAAAGATTCCCCATATTCCATATAACAATATGAGAACCTTTCTTTCCAAACCACTATTCATGGGCTATTCAGATCTGTAAAAAAAATTACTCAAAAAATTGATGATGAAGGGATACATGGAAAATGATAAACACATGATAGGGATAATATCATATGGATGTATATATATAAAGAAGAAATATCCCAAGGATAGGTGCTACCTCATCAATAGAATACTTCCCAAAAACATATCAAATAACCAATACTGAACTAAAAATGGCATAAATAACACAATGGGAACTAGAATCCCCTCTATATTGATTCACATGGAAAAGAATAAAGTAGAAAAACAATGGAGTGTGGGGCTCCAAAATTAATCATGTTAGGAACAGAGGTAGATGAAAAAATGATTGTACCTCAATCAACCTCTATCATTGATGGTTCTTCTACCTCCAAAGCATTCATCAAACACCACCTAGATCCTCATTCAATATGCTGCCAACTTTTACAACCACCCAATGTCATAGCCTCTATGTATTGGAAACATATTAAGGAATTCCCATTACATCACCAACTAAACTCACCAATTAAAAAAGAACTAGTGGTCCTTTCTCCTGAAACTGGCTTGGAGGAAACTGCTACTCTTATCGAAAAGGATCCCGAACACTATAAAAAACTAGCATCCATGAATTTTCAAATAATAAGACTTATAGTTTCTGTATCCCCTTTATACATAATATAAAAATGAAAAAACATATTAGGTTTGAGAATGTTATATATCTCCAACGAATGATAAATGTCTTTTCATAGTCAGATCCCCATTTGTCAAACCACAACTACCTGAACACCTACAACCCATTTACTGTAGATCATTTCATCAATATTTTATAGTATCCTCCATTCCGAGGCTCAAATCATAAGGGAATTGTCTTCCTGATAACATATACATTTTTCTATGCTTCCATGTATTTTTGTAGTGTAAACTGGGTAACTATATATCAGATCATTGGGAAGAAAGCCTCATCGGGACTCTATTCTAGAGAATCCACTTATAAAAAAACATTTGGGGAAAGGTAAAATAGTTCCTTGACCCTAATATAATGCTCTAGAAATATCAAACACCCCGTATGAAGGGAGCTAAAATATTTCTTATTAATGTTTGTATTTATGATTGGAATTCCAAATGTAACTCCTTATAATAGTTTATCAACAAAACATATATCTCTTTGTGAACATGATTATACATTTTACACCACTAATGACCACTTCCCCACACGTAATTAATTGAAATCTATTTAAAAAAACATAGTACATAGTTACATTTGAAAAAAAAGACCTTCATCTCATATAACTAGTGATACAGATCTATTTTTGAGATTTTCCCCTCATACATATATGAACTCTTCTGTTAAAAGGAATGTAAATCCACATATCAAGCCTCATCCCCCAAAATTGGTTAAACCCTATAATGATCAATCAGAATATCCAAAAAAACCTCACCTTCCTGATCCACTCGTGGAGGATGAATATCAAAATTTTTTTTACAAAAAATGGATTATTCCATATCCAAGTAGCATTAAATTTTTTTACACATTATAATAGTTCCACCTCACTAGTAATTTTATCAAGAACAGTGCCTGAACAGTAGATCCCAGGGCGCCCAAAAATCCCATGCCTTAGCTAGTCTCTATGGCCTATGTCACACAAAAGGGTCAAAGGGAACCACTTACATACCAAGAAAATTAAATCTAAAAAGTGACTATGTCCAAAATCGATCAAATAACTCAAATAAAACCTCTAATACCACCAGGTCAAGAAACACTACCTATAATGAAACTACAATTAAGGAAGAGAGACGATGATCATAGTGTCCCACCTCCAGTAGGACCATGGTTGGAAACAAGAAATATGGTTATAATAATATCACATATGGGAGGCATTACAATCATTAATAAAATAAAATTAGAAGATATGATAAAAAGAACTTAGAAAACTCAGCCTATAATATAAAAAAAACTATATCCATCATAAAATTCCAAAAGATGTCGAATGATACAAATAAACAACTATAAGAAAAATATAAAAAATGATTTTTATCATTGAATTAATCAAATCTCCAAAACCCAAGCTATTAATGTCTAGATCAAATCCCAAGATCCTCTTAAAAACACGAAATAAATTTATATATAGTGTTCTATTACTTGTATCATTAGTAAGAAAATTCCCATTGATTCAAGTGAACTCATGAAAATAAAAAATTTATACACCAGTAAAAAACAACAGAACCAACTAGAACCCAAGCATGCCAACATAACAATCCCAACCTTACCATGAATCACTTAAAAAATCATATTTACAATATAGTAGAATAATAATATTGAATACAACACTTATTCCTCACTACCAGTTCCCCAAAAATATCACACTCTCACATACCAATGTCAAACTTCCTTTTACTCCCATTGCTTCAATACACATCACATCAAAACGAAATTAAATCAATTATCATAACTAGTAAAGTATAGTGTCATGAATGTAGAATAATTCAACATCCCTCCCTCCTACTACCATGTGTTTCCCCCACCATATTTCATATCACATTATTACCTTGTAATAATACATATCACCGGAGTATGATTGGGCCAAGACATCAAATATCACCTGATGAAACATGGTGCATCAGACCAAATCATTCCTAATATAAAATTGTCCAACCCGTAATATTTTTCCTGATGACACTTGGTCAATCACTATTACTCAAGGAAGAGTGGGGAATAGGGGTCTCAAACCACCCATACCACCACTATCATAGATTTTGGGGAAAAAACCTCGAACCCAAAACCATTGGTTATTGGTATGATTTTAAAATTAAGGTTGGGTTTATGTTGAATTAAAATAAAATACATGATATATATAGCACATAATACCCATCCTTTAGTCCACATCAACTGTACTAATGTACAATAAAACACACGACAACACCACACCTCAACCATCACAACAATTACCACCACAATATGAAATATAACCCATAACCACCATAGAAGCAAGACATTAACTACATTCAATTACTAACCCCACCATTTCTTGAATTAATGTGTTTCCAAAAATACCCATTTATTGAGGCACCTATTTCATATATATAAAAATGATTCATTAGTTCAACTCTTTCATTTATTCATTTCAGTCATGATCATAATTTATTCAATTGGTAACCAGATAACAAACTAAATATCCCACAATAGAACAATAGCCCATCTCATATCGACCATCACCACCGAACCCCATCGAACCATCCACCTAACCACAAAAACCACACATTCTTATAACCTTCACATTTCTTTAAATATGAAACCATAACCATTGTAACAAATTTCACAACACAACCTCATTTCAAAATAAAAACACATAACAAAACACGACCACAAATCATTCCCATCACATATATCTACCACTACACATCACAATCCTCAAATAACAAAACCACCCAACTTCTCATATTACATACATTCCAAAAAACAATACATCACATTCCCACACACTTCCCAACAAAACCAGTCACCTCCATCATTAGAAAAAATCCCATAACCCAAAAGGAATCACAATAAAACAACTGCACACAACCAAAACACATCCAATATTCCATAATTATATTCAAAGTATTTAATCACATTACTTATTTTTTACCATGGTTATTATCATTAATAATATATTCCAATGAGAAACCAATTTATTATTTTTATATATATATATTATTTATACTTATATATTGAGTGATATAAAAAAACATCACTAGGGTAATATAAACTTATATCATCTGGAAATAAAGGATCCCATCATCCTTTATTTTTGGTATTGGAAACATTTTCTATAAATAGGTTATCAATAATATAAAACCATCCAAAACATGTGATATCATTCCAATTCGATCAATATAGTTATAATTATTAATTATATTTAACAACAGTAGACCTTTAAATCTACCAAATAGAAAGAACAAATCATGAAAAATGAACACCTAACTCATAAATAGATAGATAATGTGGATACCATACCTCAAAAAATATTTTTTGATCTTTCTACACACTACATGTTGAAGAAGAAACTTCACACTACCCACAACCACATAATGAAATGTCAGATCAACCTACACCTCATAAAAGGATCATCAAATCAGTCTAACTTGTCCCCAAACCAAAACCACAACACCACAAAAAACCTATATATGAATAATAAAATTAAACTAGTTATCTGTAGAGTAATGAAAATTCCACTTATCACCAATGAGAAACCACCAGAACCCAAGGATCAATTCGCGACAAAAGAATCTATATGTTATCCTCATATGGACTATGGTTCTCCACAAATGAATGAGAGTGATGTATGAATAATAAAAGAATCAGCCTAACAAGAGATATATACAAGCTACAACTCACCCAATTTATGAAAAAAATAACTATTTTACACAATAAATATTTTAAAACCTAAACTCTATGAAAAAATGGAATATTGGGTTAAAATATAAATACACAATATACTGTAAACTGCACATGCTATATACTACAATATTACAATGTAAATCCTTATTTCATTCGGTAAACATTCCCGTAGAATCACAACTGCAGCTGTAACTTAATATAACCACCCATATCCTCCACTAAACACCTCTAATTACCAATAATGGAACAGTAATGGTTCAAGAAGAATGAACCAATTAAATTATAATATTATTAATGTAATTTATTATATTTTTCTATTAATGGATTAAATGTTGTGTTGGTATTTCTATTTAATTAATGTAACTATTTAATCGCAAAAAATTAAATAATGTTTCCATAATAAAAAATAACATTAATATTTAGAATTTAAATTTAAAATAGAATAGAATATATTTCTATCTTTAAGAAATATTTTTAGATACATTAATGTAAAGTTTGTGAAATTTTTTATTTGTTATTTTCCTAATTTAATAAGAAGGTTATATTTAATGAACGGTGGCATTTTGTTTCCATATAATTGATGTTTAGATGGGCCTGGCCAGAAAATATTCATCCAGTAGGATAAAAACATGTGATAGATAAATTATAAATTCTTCTCAAAAAGATTAAACCATATGTTACCCTTTTGATCATTACTATGGTTTCAAAACATTACAATGGTTATTATGAATTTCAAAAAGAAATTAAAGGGATGTATTTACCAAATTTGATGCTCTTAATTCTGAATACGTTTTTCATTATTGAAAGATTCAATTTTATTCTGTGGCATAAATATGTTTTAAAATATATGTGTAAAGAATGATGGAAACATTTAATAGTTATATAAATTTTTAATAATAAATTGGAATATATATTTCTTTCACATGATGAGAAAAAATATTTTATGATTTGTAAAAACTCGTTTAAATATATAATATATAAATTTTATAAAAAAAATTCTCCAATAGCGATCATTAAAATTTATTAAAATAAAAATAGATTGGGAAAATAGAAGTAGTTTTTTTAGAAAAATAATCTTTTATTCTCAAATGTTTTTTACTTATTTTTATAATCAATTTATAACTAACAAATTAGTTTTATAAATGTAAAATTAATTGATTTACTTGAATTCTTCGTATATGACAATCCAATGGATAGGTGATAGTTTTTCATTATATAATATTATAATTTAATATGTTTTTTCATTTAAACATTATGGTTCATGTAAAAAAATATATAAAATAAATAAAATTTATATATAGAGAACTATATCATAAAATTTCATGGTGTTCCATTATAACCCCCATAAAATAAATTTTCCCTTGATATTTTGTTACTATGACATAAAAAATTGAGGATATCATTATTTCATCACAACTAAAAGTTCCCAAGTATATTCCACTAATTAATTATTTCACATAAATCATTTACTAGATGAGTGGTTTTATTTTATAGAACATTCAATTTATGATAAAAAATCTACACTGATTTTTCATCAAATGATGGATCTTGGTCTAGAGGTATGACTGTTGAGATCAGAATATGGGATTGATCAGGTATATACTCCCTCAAGAGAGATACATGGAACACATACTATATATGGGATAGATTCATTGGAAGTTATATTCGAAAGGAAACTATCCTAATAATTAAATAATTTCAATGGGATTGATATATCTAGTGCAGAACACTCAATTCAATATAAATCTCATAAAATTATTCAAAGAAGAAATATTTAGGAATACATTTTCATCAAAATTAAACTCTATATCTCTCTAATGATTGTCAGCATAAACTTTATATAAAGTCTGAACTGATCCTTTATGTTGTTGAATGGATATGGCTTTCCCAACTATTTGATCAGCTATCTTAGGTCCCAATTTCTTTTTTTATCTAACATCATCCCATCATGTCAGTTTTCTAAACTTCTTTACACACAGAGATACATAATGATCTATCTGAATGATCAATTGAAATATATAATTTTTATAACAATCAATTAGAGGAATTTGTTGATCCCAACCAAAATAGAATTCCACATAACAAAATCTAGAAATATCCTTGAGGGTCTGAATGGATCTCTCAAATTGACCATATTTTTTAGGATGATATGTTGCACATAAACATAAAACTATATCCAGATCCCGCGGAAGGCTTTTCCATGACATCAATATTATCCTATGAACCATATTATATCAACAGAATGTGGTACTATTTGAAATACCACCAATTAATTTATAGACTCTCTATCTGATCAAGAGATAAATGTTTTCCTAATGATATAAAGTGTGTTGAATTCATATAGAGAGAGAAAAAAGACCAAATAATATTATTCCATATATATATATTGGTATGTATGATAGAAAAATATATTATAATTTATTTATATTTTCATTCTGTAATGGGTAACGGTTGTAACATTCCAATAGTCTTATATCTCTCTACCTTAAATTATTGTAATACTAGGAATCAAGATACATAATATATAATATCCCATTTCTTGTTATCTCACTAAAAATGTTATTTCATTTCTATATAAATCATTTTACTACATAGGTCTATTGAGAATAATGAACTATTGGATTTATATTATAGTTCTTTTACCAATTTTGGTATTTACATGACACATACTCTATACAAAACCATACCTTCCCATTACTACCATGTTTGAACTCAGTAACATTACTCAAAGTATTATCTTGTTATACATCATCCGTATGTGCATCATTTATCCTCACAAAGATAGATGGTTGAAAATTCTTCATATAACGATTGTATATGACCTATTTCCTAATAATTTCAACTTCCATAAACTAAAAATCCATAAATAATGGATCTATTTTAATCCATATCTTGTGTATACTCACAAGGTTCTTTCAGAGTCAAATCAAGAGCCACATTTTTTTCCTTCATTGGGTGTTCTTGTATTGAGAATTTATATTCATTAATAAATTCCAAGAATAATCTCTAGCCCACATTCAAATAATTGTATGTGAATATATTGGTTACATTTTTATTATTCATATATTTTTAAAATATTTCATCATAATGATAATGAATCAATATAATAAATGAAGGATTATCAGTTGTTAAAACCAAATCATGTGTGGGGTAATCTGTTTCGTGAACCATCAAATGTGCAAAGGAATTCTCTATTAATATATTATTATTCATAATGAAACATCCTCGTACCATCATTAATAAACCTATATAGATCACAAACTTTTATCCACTATTGGGTAGTGTGAGCACAAGTTCGTTGACCAAACTTCTGTTTAGTTCAACAATATTTCCTTCACATTCACCTATCAAGAACATCATAACCTCTTGTGTGTCAACATTGTGAGTTGATTACATATCGATGTGAAATATATCACAAATTATCAGTAATATCTAGAAAATCAAATGGAACATACTAATTTAGTTAAAATGGTTGTTTTAGAACATTTTTAATAAAATCTATCTTTGAATGATCTATTGATATACCAAATAATGAGATTATTTGACTCAAGAATGACACATTTTAAAGAGAAAATTCACACTCGATAATTTTTTCTTAAAACATGTCATTCATCAGGGGATTTAGTATAATTATAAAATTATAATAATGATCTTTATTTCAATTTTAATATAGAATAATATCCTCATTAAAGACTAAAATGAACAAATAAATTTAATCTCTAAAAACTCTATTCATTATATTCATTAAGATATCATTGGCATTGGTAATTCTCAATGAGAATAATGTAAATTCATAACGCCCATACCTCATATGAAGGGCTTTCATGGTTATATTATCCTATTAGCCCCCAATTTATAACAACATAATGATGTCACAACAAAGGAAAATATTTATCTCCTTATAATTGATAAAAAATATCATTAATATGGGGTATAAGATACTTTTTATTAATAGTGATCATGTTAATTAATAGATAATTAACTAAAAGTGCATCAGACTCTCTTATTTTTTACAATGAAAACAATAATACCCCATTGTGAAATTATATAGAATATGAATCCTCTATAAATATTTTCAGGGATTTTCTTATTGAATTCCTACAACTAAAATCGGGATATTCTATAGTGAGTCTTATAAATAGATATAGCAGTAGGCATGAGTTCTATTGAAAACACTAAATCATGGTTAGGTAGAATACTAGGAAGATTTTCTGGAATGATATCAATAAAATACTATAAAATAGGAATACCATTAATGTCAATTTTCAACCAATAATATTTAATCACTATCATTAATGAATAATAATTAAGACCCACAAGATAAATATAATTTCCATTGAAAGTTCATATTAATTCCCACACCAATAAATGATCACTGGTACAAATGGAATATGAAATGTAACTTCCCTTTCTCAACAATTGACATGGGATACATATAATTTAAGGTAATCCATGCTAAGAATCACATCAAATTCAACTAAAGAGGGGATCAAAATATTTACAAAAATCACTTTCTCGTACACTTTAATTGGAGAGAAATTGTAGTCTTGAATTATGACCATCATTCCATTATGAATTTTTAATCACCAAATTAGTATCTAATAGTTTAGATTGTAAATATATAAACATTTAAAATTCAATATATCTATAAGAGTTGTTATATCCATAATTAAATAAGAAGTTAGCTATGATAGATTGTTTGATAAGTGTAAATTTCACCATATCATTATTGTAACCCATATTGGAAGCCATTATCACATGGGATTTCCCATTGATATTGAGCATAAATTGATTTAAATTTAGATCATCATCATCATAAAATGTCTTATTAATTAAATAGTTAGAATAAATCACATACTCCATGTATTTGATGAATTAGAGTCTAGGTGGGGAATTATTTGAAATATTATATTCTTCCATTTCATTAACCATACGATTCATCCCCTTCTGACATTCACATGCTATTTACCCCACCTTCCAACATTTAATGAACCTTCTACTTCCAGTCAATAAATTTAATTGATGTTTCATCCAATATTTTTAGGTCATTAATAGCTAGAACTTTATTCCATCATGTTATTTAATCATGTTTTCATAAGAAATTGTCTTCATTTTCTTATTAATACGATTTGAATTTTTGGAATATAAAATTTCTATTTCTACCATGAGTGAAAATATAATTATTTATTTCTAGATACTAATGTTTCATATACCAAATTCAATTTAGAGACATGGTTTTAATCCTCTGATGAATCGATGAATTTTTTGTTCAACTATTGATGTAGTTTTCATTAGAAATATTAAATGTTTTTTAAATTTTATTCAAAATTACAAGATTATGAAAACATAAAATGTGTTATCAAAGGAACTTATCCACCACTCAACTACAAGTGGAAAAGAAGATAATATAAATGAAGTTGGATGATTCTATATGAAATATTCAATAGTACAATGTTCCCTCCATCGATCATTGGATTTATAGTATGATTCAAGGCCTAAGAATATTTTTTGATCGTATAAAGAAGATATTATATATCATATTCCAAAGAATTTGGTTGCTCAGGTTGAAAATCAATTCATTTTATATCACATTTTTTATTATAATGATGTTTTATAGTTACAAACATTGACTAACACAAGAAATGAATAGTTTAAGAATAAAAATATTATAATCAGATGAAGGTATAAAAAAACATTAAATATCATCCATTGTATTTTTAAAATTTTTTACCTTCTTCCAACACAAAGAAGCCATAATTTATCATAAGTTATCCATTTTAATTACCAAAATTTTTTGATCTTATCAAATAATTATTTAGAACTTAAGGGTTTTCAATAAATTTAAATAATTATAATCTCAAAATATAGGTTAATATTTTCTTATGATATAAAATATAGATAAATATACCATTAATAAAAAAAATTATCATATATTTTTATATGGTTATTCAATACTTTTAATAAATATATAGTTGAGGAACATAAATGACTATTGTCATTAGAGACTAGATAAATAATAATATTTATTCACGAATGATCTTAAACATATATTTTAAAGATATTCCCACATAATAAATGTCATAATCCTAGACTACATAAATGTTTCTCTATAAACCCGAGAATGGAAACATATTAAAGGGAGAGATCAAATGATCTGTATGGGTAACCAATTGTTACCACTATCGATGATCATATTAAATCACTATATTGGAATAAGGGTATGAGATCATGAATTTTATTTACAGTGTACATTCTCAACCCATAGTGGATCGTAAATATGTTTCATAGCATAAAAATAGAATTTTCATAAGAAATATATCTTAAGAGTGAAAAAAACACATAAATGAATCATGAACCAAATGTTTATTTCATAAAAATTTCACACCATCATAAGTATACATACCAATTAATATGTCAAGAATTACTACCCAGGATATAAATAAATTTATGATTATGGATAAATATCTATTTACCATATCATAATTTATCATGAATCAATATCTATTTTTCACAGTTAATTAAGCATATTAAATAGATTATTATTGTGAATCATCACCCCTAACTTGTTTCCCATAGTAGATTAAGAAGAATTTTTTTCTTATAATAGATGATGAACATTTTCTTATTTACCATATTTATCACATGATATATAAATGTTTCACCAATTATTTGGAAAGTTATATAATTTTGATCCAATTTGTAAAAATATTAAAACCATATATATTATTATTTTTTATAATCATAAAATATTCACCATATCATCTTATCATAACCCACGAAAATAAAAATAGTTTCATAAACACGTCATAAATTCATCAAATCATAAAACATGTATAATAAGTAGGTTTCGATATAATATCATTGTCATAATTATAAAATATTATAATACCCCCATTAAAACATAATTAACATCAAATAATGTTGTATAGATGAATATTACTTAATATGAATCACTAGACTATTTCATAAGTAAATACCCATATCAATTTAAAATCCATTATTTAAAATAAGAAAATATCCCAAAAATAAAGGTAAAACAATCTTTAAAAATAAATTTGTAAAATTTAAAACGAAACAAAAATTTCCTAAGCAATCATTATAGTAGGAAATTACATTCATGTCATATAATTTAAAATAAAACATTCCTTCCACACATTTATAAAAAAAGTCTAATGGAACTCATATGGGAAATAAGAAGATTACTATTAATCCATTTTTAAAAAATTATATCAAATGTTATAATGAAGTTAGCCAATATATAATAAGATAATATTAACTATGTATTTATTGTTTTTTTTACAAAAAGAGGATATTGAAGAAATGGGACTCTCGGCCACATAGGGATATAAAGATGGGTTTCCAAGAAAACAATATTCGATATGTTGAGTAATTGAGGTGAGGAAAATGAATGAAAAAAATTTATTATTAGTAAATCTCATTATCAGAAGAAATATTAATTGTATTTATAGGATAAGGATCAAAAAACTTCCTAAACAAATATTCATGCATAAATAATCTTGATTAAAATATGTTTGAATCATATCTATAATATAATTTGTTATTTAATTATGTAAGCTTATCACATATTTGTTAACAATTATTAATTAAAATCATTTCTGGGGTGATAATTGATTCGTTATTCACTCATTTTTCAGTTTGGAAGTCCCATTCATTAATCATTAGTAATAGCTTCAAAATTACCAGAATTTAATAATGTTATAAAGATATTATATATTCATTATATATATATATATATTTATTCAAAAAGTTTAATGATAGAAAAGTGAATTACATCATTCATAGATATGACATGATGCATTTAAGCATGACCATTGTTTTCAATATTCATCAAATAGAAAAAATGAATGGTAAATAACAATTCCCCAATATAGAATCATTATTATGTCATAGATATAATGAATATTCAATAATACATCCTTATTAAAAACTATTTCCAAATTAAACACAAAACAAAACATGTCGCTCTAGAGAGGAAATAGTCCACACGTACACATGGTGATGTTAACATTTTCCTATATACCAAAATTTCATTTTGTAAATAGGTTATTGTAAAAAAAAATTATGTCATAAGTTTCATATATAATTATTTAATCCTTCATTATATCTATCCAAGAATGATAGTGATAAAAATGTTATACCTCTTAGGGTAGGTGATAAGTTATACGTAAAGATGAGACTAGTTTTCATTTTCCATATAATAGACAATAGATGGATAATGGTCATACCATAATAAAAAAATTATTATATTTAATTAATGTAATTAAATATTTGATAATAAATAAAATATATTTAAATAAACCATAACATGAAATAAAATTTAAAACACTTTTTTTAGAGTTATACTTCTTCATATAAAAACCCACTTTGGATTACAACTTCTGCCATTAATGGATAGTCTTTCATATAGAGAAGAAGCTATTGGATGTCTTGAAGTAATATATAATGATATTATATAAGTGATTGATAATGATTGAGGGATGAATATTTGTGAGGAAGAGTAGGCAATATGTTCCCTTTTATATGTGAGTGGAGGAGCACTCTATGAATTACAAAAAATATTAAAAGATAATTTCGTCATTCTCATGAAAAATTCATCAAAATGGATATAGATTAGAAGAAAAGTAATAAAAGGTAAAAATATCATCAAACACAGATATTTATAGAGGGGTAGGTTACATTTAAAGAAATATCCTATTTATTAACCACTAGGTGAACAAATTTTATCCATAAACATCGTAACATCATTTTCAATATGAAAAGGTAAAAATATTACCTATTAGAAGAAAATTGGATCATAAATGGAATATGGGTGAAATTATTGACAAATTGTTTTCTGAATATGAATATTTAAATATTTTTTGTCTATGAATTATATAATAAAATACTATTTTCATAAGTTATCATTAATATCATTTTTTATTACTATTAATTTAATTTTACTTTTGGAGACATCAAGAAAAAGATGGAATTGAAATATGATCCATTAACACATCACTATTGTGTAATATTTATTTAGAAAATTCGTAAAACAGAATAATTGAATAAAATTTAAATGCATTTAATATGTTTAAATGATTTATTATATTATTAAAAAAATTGAATAAATACATTGTCAGTTTTTCGATGAAATTTATGCTAAATATTCAATAAATAAAGAAATATATTACCATGATAAAAATTTTATTCATATTTACAATAAATATTTAAAATTCAGTATATCCAATTTTTATCCTTATGAAAAAAATTAGATATATTAAAACCCAAAAAGTGACATTTTTATTCAATATTATCTAAAATAAATAAAAAGTTCATATTCAATGAAATACGTATCCATTTTTCCATATACTAGAGTTTTAGATTTAGATTTAAAAAATAAACTCATTCAATATGATAAAAAATCTTTTGGATAAATTTTAAATCTTTATCTTAAACTATTAACCCTATTTTACTAGTTTTACCCATAACGAGGTGACAAAATTAATAATTTTTTATTAATAATGACCAAAACAAAAAAGGGACATTTTATACAAATTTGATCATCCAAATAAATAATATAGAATACATTTTTAATATTTAATTTATATATATGGGATAAATTAAATTTAATATGAGCTGTATAAAATGCGATGAGAAACATTTTTTAGAAAAAAACATTTTTAGGAAGAAAACAATATATATAAATATATTTTCCAATATCATTCCATGAAAATATAATATATGAACGTTAAAAAATTGATTGAATATATAATATTTTAATTTTATTAAAATAATTCACCTATTATGATTATTTTTATTTATTAAAATAAAAACACATTGTGAGCATTAAAATTGATTTTCCGAAAAACATCTTCCTTATATTAACATGTTTTTTAAAAAATCTATTGGAAAACAATGAGTTCATATTAGTAATGTATAAATAAATTATTTTTCATTATTTAATTAGTATTTTTCATTTCAAAAATTTCATTTACTAGATGATAATAGTCACATTAAATAATATATTAGTAAAATATTGTTGTTCATTTTATATAAATTTAGTGTGTAAATAAATAAATCAATGATATATAACATATTTATAAATAACTTTATATTTATATATATGCATGTTACAATGTCCATCCATGCCTCTGGTGACATTAATAGACTGAAGTATACAATCCCTAGACTCATGTACTCTTCATTAATATTTTCATGTATTCTGATGATTTGATTCGGTAGTTGGATTAGTCTTCTTCACGATGTGTATAATATACATATTTAGATGAAAATTTAAATATTATATTTGTTTTACCATATTTATCCGTTATTCTATTATTAAAAGGTTTTTATTAATAATAAAAATTAATAATTATGAACTATGGACTAAAAATAATTATGGTTGCATTATCATTAGAAAATGTGATTCTATATTTTGTTTAATAGCATGAAAACATGTTTTTGAAACTATTGGTCCATGGATATTAATTTTTTTCAGTTGTTTTTTATTCTACTATAATAATTTTTCTAATATTCTCTCAAAGATCCTTTTAATAAATTGAATTCATGTCTGCATCTGTTGATATATATTGTGTGTTTTTTTAATATTATGTTTTGATGAAACATCTAGATTTTGTGTTTTAGTTTTTTCTTTTCAAGAGTATGTCAAAAACGGTTTAATTTTTATTTCTTAAAAAATAAATATATAAATTTTTATTAATAATCCATACATTTAACAATTAAAATGACAATAATATGGTATCTAAATGTTGTAAAAATTAAAAAATTAATGTTCAATTTAATGTAAATAACATATGTCTGTTTTTAAATAAGGTGCCAAACAAATTCCCCAAAAATATTTCCTAAACATGTATTTTATTGTGTGAAAATGGTCAGTACCTCACATACTTAGTATTCAGATATTTTTATTTTATTTCAGTGAATTTTTTACAATTGATATTCATCAATTTTGTTGAGTTATTGATTTTATTTATCAAATTTGAAATGATTCATATTTTATAAAATGAATAAAATTTCTACATTATTATTATATGTTTTTATTATATATTGTAACACCATAAGCTTCCATAGTATGTTTATCTTTGAAAAATACAGTATCCTGTGTTGTACGTAACATCGAGTTCTAAAACACCACAACCAATAAACTAGCTGTTATGAATATTAATACCCATTTTTTGAAATTTTATACATCTTATCTTTCAAAATGGACTTCATTTTTTGATTTAGAATATCGAAATTAGCCTAGGGTGAAATTTTGGTATTTTTCTGAAAACATTCAATTTTTGATGAATAGTGAAAAACACTAAGTTATAGTTTAAAACCAAATTTTTATTTAAATAATTTTTTATTTTATTTAAATTTATTTTAGGTCAAAATAGATACATAATACTTATAGAAGTTCAATGTAATTCATTGGAGTCAGTTTATAATAATTTTAGATATATAAAAATTTTATTGAACATTTCACCGTCATCTACCCATCTCCTAAGAGAATTTGAAAATTCACATAAAACATAATTTTACTGCTTCTGAGAGTGGAATTTTGAAAATCCAAGAGACACGATTAATATTAAGGAGTAAAATGTGGTTCAATAATATAGAAATATTCTTTGGTGAATAATATCTTTTTACTTTTATTTACCAAGATAACAAGTAAATAGGGTAATTAAGGGTAAAAATGATATTAATATTACCCTAACACCTATCCTAATTCTATTGGCTAAGTATAATTCGACCAAAAACAGCCTTAGGAATAAAATATAAACCTTTTTTGTCCACCTGGTTAAGATTTGGACATTTATTATTATTTAAATCAAAGAAGAGTTAAAAGAGTTAAAATCAATGTTCAATAACTCAAACAATTTTAATATAGGGTTATAGATAAGAAAAATTCACTTATATATATTCATTAGAAAGATAAAAATATTTCATACATAATAGTATTTAATTTATAATATTTGGACATTGTTTTAGACGCTTTCATCGGGGCACGCGCATCTGTCTGTGAGGACGGGCAGCTGTTGCCCCTCATTCCCGCTTTCCAAAGGCGAGCGACTTCCGTTCCTTATTCGGGGACGTTTGCTCCATGATCGAAACGGGATGATGGGATGTCGGTTATTCCATTTGTGGATTCCTCCTCAGAACTCGTCACCTAGTCCGGGTCTCCCTCATAGATTTAATACGTTGTTCGTGAATCACATTCCCGGTGCCATATCTTCATGGACACCGGTTAATTACACTAATTCTGTTAAGACATTCCATGGGATCTTGACATGGTAGCGACCTTCGATCGGAGTAGATGAAAACATCAGGCATGTCAGTGCATCTCTAGGTGCGTAGACATTGGGGAACTTGTATTCTTCCTCATAGGAGGGCATCTCAAGGGTGCAGAACCCGAGGCATCCCACGCCGAATGCGAGCAGTCATATGCCACAAGAATGCATCTAAAGTTTTCCTCAGCTTCCCATGTTTAACAAAGGGTATGTTTCATGATTAACATCTAGCCGAGATGGTTATGACAAAGGCGTTTCATCCATGATTTTTCTCAAGCATCTCATGTTTATCACGAGGTAGGCCGCGAGTTTAACGTCTTGAGGAGATAGAATGATAGTGACCAGAATGTCCCATAGAGACAGATCAGAGTTTGTGTGTCCCATAGAGGGGAGATTTCATACCGTGAAAGCTGATCTGGACACCACTGAGGGCAGATCAAGGAGTGTGCACCCCAAAATGGGGAAACACCAAGGTTTACCATTGGCTAAGATTGAACCTTAGGGAGGTTTCCTACATACCTTATATAGACAATAGGGATCAAAACCAATGTAGTTCGAAGGTGTGATGAATCGGGGTGTACACAGAGGAAAACGACCCGGAGACATACTGGGGCTTATGCGTGGATAGCGGCCCGGGTGCTGCTAGGAGCAGCGAGGAGGTGGGTGGCTTGATCCCAGTGGGATGTGGTGGACCGGGTGAGAATCAGGATGGATGAAAGAGAATTGAATGAAGTAGAGGGGGAATGAAATGGGACCATCGCAAGGGCGACAGTGAAGTTGGGATTGAGCCTCGGAGAGACCTCCTACGTATACCCGTGGGAGGGAATCAATGTCCGCATAGTTCGGGATGGTGCCGCTGAGCCGGTGTGAAGATAGACCTTGGTCCGATGGATGTTGGGCCTAAGCCTCGTGAGGTTTCCTACACAACATTCCTTGACATGGGTAAATGTCCTCGTAGTTCAGGTGGGTGTGCCAGAAGACTGATGTGAAGATGGACCTTGGTCCGATGGATGTCGGCAGTGAACCGACGTGAAGGTGGACCGTGGTCCGATGGGTATATTCAGCGAACTGACGTGAAGGTGGATCTTGGTCCAATGTGTATTGTCAGTTAACCAACGTGAATGTGGACCTTGGTCCGATGGGAACCGTCAGCGAACCGACGTGAAGGTGGACCTTGGTCCAATGGTGGTGGGATTGAACCTCATGGAGGCTTCCTACGTATAATGCCTTAGCACGGAACAAATACCATGTAGTTCATATGAGGTTTGAAAAAAAGTTTAACTTCATGCGGGACGGGGGTGAACCGACGTGAATGGGGTCGTAATAACTCAGTGATGGGCTTGAACCTTATGGAGGCTTCCAACGTACCTTTCCTTAACATGGATCAAAGACTACATAGTTCAGGTGGGACGCCGGAAGGCTGACGTGAAGAAGGACTCGGGGTCCAGGTGGTGGTGGGCTTGAACCACATGAAGGCTTCCTACGTACCACGCCTTGAAATGGATCAAATACCTCGTAGTTCATAATGGTGTATCGGCGAACCGATGCGAGTAAGGACCTTGGTCTAGATGATGTGGGGTTACACACTAGGCTACCCACGCGCTGGTGACCTGACGTGAAGAAGGTCAGAGTGACCAACTGTTGGTGGGCTTGATCCTCCGGGAGGCTTCCTACGTACCATTCCATGACTTGGATCAAAGACCTCGAAGTTCATAATGGCTTCGTTGGTGAACTGATGTGAAGGTGAACCTGGGGGTCCACTAGTGGTGGGCTTTAACCTTGTGAGGCTTCCTACATACAATGCCTTGACATGGATCAAAGTCGTCATAGTTCAGGATGGTCACAACGGCTTGCCATCAGACTGGAATACAGTTTAACGTCATGCCGAACGTGGGTATACCTGACGTGAAGCTATGACAGGAGGGCTTGAACCTCGTGGAGGCTTTCGACGCACCATTCCTTGACAAGGATCAAAGACCTCATAGTTCAAATGGATGTCCAGTTTAACGTCATGCAGGACGGGGGAATAAAATTTAACGTCATGCTAGACGAGGGCATACAATTTAATGTCATGTTGGACGACAACATAACATTTAACGTCATGCTAGAAGAGGGCATATAGTATAACGTCATGCTGGACGACCTACAGTTTAAAGTCATGCTGGATGGGGGCATTTCCATGATCGATGCTTACTCTAAGCCCACGTGAGTCATGATCTGTGTGATAAACAAGATGTAGCAGGGACCTGACGATCACATCGCGAAGGATGCGGCCGTGATAAGTGAAGCGAGGATTACACATTAGGTGGACCATTGTGCTAGGACTTACTCCAGGATGGAGGCCCAAGGAAATGGATGAAGATATTTTCGGGCTTGAGCCTTGAAGATGGTTCCTACGTATCCTCGTGGCAGGGAATCAAAGTCCATGTAGTTCTTCTGATGACAGTTTACCGCCGATTGGGGGTTTCAACGGCTTACCTCTGGATTGGGTCACAACGTCCTACCACTGGATAAGGATGTGAATGGCTTACTGCTAAATGGGGTCGCAACGGCTTACTGCTGGGTGAGAATGTCAACGGCTTGCCGCTGAATGGGGTTGCAGCGGATTACCGCTGGATTGGGTCACAATGGATTACCACTGGATAAGGATGTCAATGGATTAGCGCTGATTAGGATCACAATAGTAGATGGGGATTATGTAAGGAAGCTTCCCAGGGTGAAACTATGGTGAGACAATGGTGAATGGGGCTTATGCTAGGAAGCTACCCAGGTGACGTTATGGAGCGGTAGTGTTGAATGGGGCTTATGCAAAGAAGCTGCCTGCGTGCCGCTATAGTGCGGCAATGGTAAATGGGGATTACGCTAGGAAGATGCCAGGGTGCCGCAATAGAGGGACAATGGTGAATGGGGCTTATGATAGGGAGCTGCTTGGGTGCCGCTATGGAGCGGCAATGGTGAACGGGGCTTACGCAAGGATGATGCCCATAATGTCTTCCTCATGTCGGGCAGTGAGGGCATCCCAACTCACTAGTGAATTGAGGCCCTCACTTGTGCACTGGTGCACAAGAGGGGTAATGCCAAGGGGGATTGAAATCGTGCCACTGTAATCATGGCATTAGGAGTCTTATGCTTGGAGCATAAGGCATCTCTTATTTGGAACAAGAGGCATCCTATGATTGGAACATAGGGTGTTCTACAGTTTAGAGTCATGTAGAAAAGGACTGTTGGCATCTCATTCTAGGAGCATGAGGCATCCCTTATTTGGAGAAAGAGGCATACTATGTTTGGAACATAGGGATCGCTACTATTTAAAGTCATGTAGATATGACTATTAGCATCTCATGCTAGGAGCCTTAGGTATATCTTTTATTAAGCAAGAGGCATCTTATGATTTGAACATAGGGAGAACTACAGTTTAGAGTCTAGTAGTTAGGACTATTGGCATCTCATGCTTGGAGCATGAGGAATCTCTCGTATAGGGTAAGAGGCATCCTACCATTTGTTAGATAAGGATTACTACAGTTTAGAGTCATGTAGATAGGACTCTTGGCATCTCATGCTAGGAGCATGAGGCATCTCTTATTTGGTACAAGAGGCATCCTATCATTTGTTAGATAGGGAGTACTACAGTTTATATTTATGTATATTTGAATATTGGCATCTCATGATTGGAGCATGATGAATCTCTCATATAGTGCAAGAGGAATCCTACCGTTTGTTAGATAGGGATTACTACAGTTTATAGTCATGTAGATAGGACTGTCGGCATCTCATGCTTGGAGCATGAGGCATCTCTCGTATAGGGCAAGAGTCATCATACCATTTGTTAGATAGGGATTACTACAGTTTATAGTCATGTAGATAGAACTGTTGGCATCTAATTCTAGGAGCATGAGGCATCTCTTATTTGGTGCAAGAGGCATCCTATCATTTGTTAGACAGGGAGTACTACAGTTTATAGTCATGTAGATTGGACTATTGTCATAATGATCCTGTGAATGCATTGTGTTGGGTCTTACGCAAGGGAGGCCCTTTCTAGATCAGCCTGGCATATGAGCCAAGTGATGGGGTTTGGAAGAGTTGCCTGAGGAATGGTCCGACTCAAGGTACTCAGGGAATTGATGATGAGGATCTCAACTCACGACATGTGAAAGGGACCGAGAGGAATATGTCTACTCAAGGTGCTTCATGGGGTGTACAGGGGTATCTCAAAGCATGGTATTCCCATGGTGGAAGGTGGGTGGGCATAAAAAAATACCAACGTCCCTGGCCGAGAAGTTTGTGGTGCGACTCTCCATTTATCAACGGGGTCTGTGACGGTAGGTAAGGGAGCGGCGGGGAGGGCAGGGACCCCGAGGGGGGGGGGGGGGGGCGCAGCCCCCGCGGTATGGACCGGTGGGTGCGATGGTGGGATCCTCGCAAAGTATAGGTCTACGTGAAGTAGCTTCGCGGAGTATGGCCTCGCGGAGAATGGCCTCGATGAGCAATGGTCTCTCGCAGAGTAAAGGGGTCTCGCGGAGCAATGGGCTCTCGCGAAGCTTGGTCTCGCGGAGGAGCATCGCGAAGCATAGGCTTGCGGAGAATGGACTCACGGAGGATGGTCTCGCGGATTAGCATCACAGAGCATTGTCTCACAATGCATGGGCTCACAGATCCTCGGCTCACGGAGCAGCAACACGAAGGAAGCTGCTCGCGGAGCATGGCCTCACAGAGCTGCAATATGAGCTCCGCAGGCCTAGAGATGGACTGCCCAAGGGGCGAAGTGGCCATGACCGTCCGTTAGGAGAAGGGGGTGAGCTGGGTATTTATATGTAGGGGCACCATGAAGAAGATCTCACGTGGGGCGAAGGGAACTTCGGTGCTTCGCGGCAGGTCACGAACGTCAACCGGGTTCGCGGAGCATTACCGCCTCCTCTGCTTCGCGGTGGGTCTTCACGGCGGGTCGCGAACGTCAACCGGGTTCGCAGAGCATTACCACCTCCTCTGCTTCGCAGTGGGTCTTTGCGGTGCGTCGCGAATGTCATACTGGTTCGCGGAGCCTCTTTCCTCATTACTTCGTGGCGGCGCTCCGCGATCACGGAGGGGGCTTCGCGAACACGATTTACAGTCCATCTTCAAATATCCATAACTCCTTATCCGTAGCTCTGTTTGGGACCTACGACCTACCAAATCGAAGATTGAAAAATGGACTACGATCTTGGTTCATGTATGGAAGCATTTGGAAAATTTTGGGAACGCGTTTTCCTAGGTCAACAGACATTAAATAATTTAATTTATTTATGACCCAATGATGATGCAGTAATTATCTTATTAGTGAAATATTAAAATAATTTATATTATAAATACACAAATAAATATAATTTGAGACTTTTAATAAATTACACAACTTTTATTGGTTAATATGACATGTTAGGATTAATAAAATGAATTTGTTTTGAATTAATAATTTTATTAAGGCTTTAACAAAAATCAATTATTAAATAGTGTCAAAATTTAAATAAAATAGTTTTTAAAACAAATATTCTATTATTAAATGATATATTATTCCTAAAAATATAAGGTTCGGAAAAATGACTAATATGATGATATGTATGTCATTAATGACCCACTTAAGGCTCTCTTGGTAGTTTATAGTATGTTTGTTAACAATGTAATATAAAAATTCACAGAGACATGGTAAATATCAAAGTATTTTACTAAGCGTTAAATCTAAAAGATAAGGGTAAAATAGTTACCCAAACTTGTATAAACCTGTTGTTTGAGTGTATTTGGACCCATAACCACCTTATCCTTGAAATAAATCACTTTGGGTCCATTATAAAGTGAATATGAATTTATTATAAAATAACACTTTAATTTTTTCCTAAAGAGCCCCTCCTCCCCCTTATAAAAGGACACCACTTCTAACCAATTTTTAACACCTTAAAAGCCTTTTGGATCAGCCAAACCCTAAAAAAAATATCCTCTCAACTTCCCTCACTTCAACCTAGTGGCATTATTTTGACCAGAAAGACAACCTATGGATCCATTTTTGAACAAATAATAAAGAAGAACCCGAAGATGAGGTAATGTTTTCACCACCCACTTTCAAGTTTATTTCTTATTTCTTTGTTATTTCCAATCTAAAATAATAACTCCAACATCTTCTATATACTTTGATGTTATTACAAATATGGTACAACCATATTCAGTATTCTATCCATCCTTTGAATGACATGTCACCATACGTGTGTACGTAAGACTTACCGTCTCCACGTCATGGTGAAATAGTTATTCAATAAATTATTATTTGTATGGGTATAATAATGATGTGTAATTGATGTAAATAATGAGTATAACATGATAATTATTCATTATATATGATATAATATCCAATTATATATTATTTTAATATAAAAAATTGATATTGTCGCTTGTGCGTACATACGGACTACCGTCTCCACGAACGCGATGAGATTCATAACCCATCATATCCACTAAATAATAATATTCATTTGATGGTTCAAAATAATGTTTAAATAATTAATATCATTATGGATATGAATAAGATACAACCTATCCATAACATCTATGTCTTACATAACAAACATAAAATGGAAAACAAACCAGTTAACACCCGAAACAACGATAATACGAAGATATTATTAACAAAAAATGTTAAAAGATAATATATGATATAATATTAATAAATAGGATTATTTTATAATTTATTAAAAATAATTTCACCATTATATAGGATTTTAACCTACCCTCAACCATGGAAATGTACAAATTAAGGTTTTATTTCACAATCTCTTTATTATCCGAGGTTGTTTATACATAATTATCTACTGGGATATCTTTATCAACAACATCCAAGTTTCTTAAAAATGTATTTAAAATCATTTATAATATTTACTATACTATGGGTTAAAGTCATTTATACCCTTGTCTGATATTTTATAAAATGGTTTCAAATAAATCTTTCCGTTGTTTTCCAAACAAGGTCCTTTTTATCCTTTTCGACAAAATTAATTTAAGAATGACTCTTTTAACTTATTCAGCGTGTGCGGATATTTTCTGCCATTAGAATGTAGTTGAAGCTTTTCTTACAATATTATAATAATATTTTCAAATTAATTGTTTTCTTTTATAATTATTTTATTTTTAAATGATTTCAAAAAAAGAGATATTTATCTCAAATAGTTTTGATTTTATCTATGTCAACATACTTTGATGGATTTTATTCTTATTCAAAGTTGATTTATTATGATACAAAACTTCCATATTGTATTGAAGGTTTTGTGATATGTTTGACTGTGGATGTGTTATTTTTATACAATTCATGGTTTATGGAGAAAGTATTGACATTTCCAATGATTGTTTTAATATGAATGTTTATTTTATGTTTAATGATTTTCATATGGGAATGCATTGGACTTAGTAAGTGACGGTTGGAAATAACTATAGATCCTTGATGAATCGGTAGGTCTCATGAGACAAACCAGTGTCTTGGCACAATGCCTTGAAAAAATCTTATTTTTAGTCTTGGAACAAGGCCTTGACAATGTGGTTATGATAGTCTGGGCTTATGCATTCCATCATTATGAAAGTGGTTATTGATATTGCATGTGATTATTCAACTATTAGAATATCCATGTGAATACGTAAATGGAATTATTTCATTTTATTTCTGCCATATTATGCAGAAGTTCAAGTTTAAATGGTTATTGTTTTAGTAATAAATTGCCTCAAATGTTTATGATTATTTATGAATGATTCCGCTATATTTTTATCCTTACAGGGAATTTGAGCTCACCACTTTCTATGTTTCATTTTATCCACGATGTGGTGAAGTATTTTATGAATGACTTGAAGGGATATTATAAGGGGATATGAGTGTGGAGACAAGATGTTTTTGTAGTTTTCACTTTATTATGTTTTATAAACTTTATGAATGTATCTAGTGTTTCCAAGGCTACTAAACTAATTGGTATTTTGAGACATGAACTTTTGCGATCATGCCAATGTTATGTAATAATGAAATGACTCTGGGTAAATGGGGTTTGGTTGTTACAGTTGGTATTAGATGATTTTTAGTACAAACAATAGAAGCTATATTTATGTAAACTCTGATTAAAGGACATATACTGAAGACGGACTTTGAGGATTAGTATAGAAAAAATCCAAGAATATTTGTATTGTATATATTTTGTGAGTTTTCCGAGCAATACATACCTGTCTGGATATGAGCAGGTAGAGGCAGCTCTAGCATAGATGTACCTAAGGGTAAAACCCATAAAAAACACTTTGATCTAGACTCGAACGGGAACTAGTGCACAACAACAGGCCTTGATTCTCTCTTCATTACGACACTTTGGGGGGATATGCATTTGATATTTCTCATTTTATTAAAAACCATTATTAAGGGTTTATGAGTATATACGTCCTCAAAGAATTTTTTTATTATTATGGATTATATCCATAAAAAGTTCAATTTCTGTTAAGTGTTTTACATGTTTGGAATTATGTATTTCAATTAATAAATTGATCCAGTTTATGACATTTTTTAGAAATGGTGCATAGTGGAATGAATTGAAACCATATCAATGAATGCACTCCATGTAGGGATTTCCCTCCTACTCAAGATAATTATAGTGGTGCTGGTGATACAACTGGTGTTGATTAGTTAATTACTATATTGGGACAACTCTCTCTGGTTATGAATAACAACCATACCCGTATTGATCATCCTAATATACATCATAGAGGATCAATGTTAGATCACTTAATGAGGTAACAAACACCAAAATTCAATGGGGTTACAATTCTACTAGTAGCTGAGCAATGGATAAATTCCCTAGAAAAAATATTACATGACTTGGGTAGTAGTGAAAGGGAAAACGTTATCATGGCAGTTTACTGCTTCACTAGAGATGCTGATCAATGGTGGTCATTGATTCAAAACACAAAGTATGATGATGAAGTATCAAATATTTAATGGAGGATGTTCAAAGAGATATTTTTAGAAAAATACATTCCTCTTGACCATCGACCAGATATGGAAAGGCAATTTCTGAGCCTCAGACAAAAGGAGGATGAAAATGTCACAAAGTATGAGGCTAACTTTACAAGGTTAGAGAGGCATGCATCAGATTATATATATAACCCAATAATAATGATTGATCATTTATTTTATTGGTTAAATCCAATTCACCATCGATTATTAGTCTCACAATCCTTCTCGTCATATGAAGATATTGTCTCATGTGCTATCAAGATGGAAAAGGAATTTACTAAGTCTTGCGACTTTAAAGAAAATAAAGAGAAGAAGAGATATTCTTACTACTATGGGAATTGAAATAAAGGGATGAGGGGAAAATTTGAAAAACCATCCTTTAGTAAATGCAGGATGAAACACCCATGTACTTGCTTGAAGGGAATGAGAGTCTACTACAAGTGTGGTGAAAAAGGCCACCAAACTCATTATTGTAAGGGGAAGAAAGAATCTACCTATGTTCAATGCTATAACTGCAGAAAGATGGGACATTATGCAAATGAATCTCCTAAGCATCAAGGGAACTTACCTCAGAAAAGTCCAAGGGATCAATGCCAAGATAATATTATCCCTACTGCTAAGGTAGGAGCTCTGAAAGAGGTAGTGGTAGGTAATTTAATGGTTTCATCATGTTTAGAAAATTCTTTATTTGATTCTGGATCATCACATTGTTTCATATCTTCCCAGTTTTGTAAGAAAATTAAATATTTTCAATTTGATTTAACAATTGAGTTGTTAGTTAAAACTCCTAATGGAAGTATCATCACAACAATGTTTTGTGAATCCATTGCCATTAGAGCATATAAATGTTCCTTATCAACTGATCTCATTGTCATACCTATGATTGAGAATGATTTAATTCTCGGTATGGATTGGATTTTATACCATGATGCAAAAATTTATTGTAAGAAGAGGAGGTTACAATTTATGATGATGATGATAAGGATCGCCTTATCTTTATAGCAGAATCATCACCACCTAATTCTTATCTAGATTCACCCCCAGTAGCTCAACTAAAATAAATTATTAGGGAGGAAGAGAATGAAATGACTTTGGGTGAGGAAAGTAATGTTTAAATGGAGGATGTACCTATTTTGAAGGATTATGTAGATGTGTTTCCAGAAGATTTACCTGGACATACTCCAGAATGAGAAGTTGAGTTTTCCATTGATTTAATTCCTAGTTCAAGGCCTATATCAAAGACCCCTTATAGAACGGACAATGTGGAATTAGTTGAAATAAATAAACAACTAGAGAAATTGAGTAATAGGGGATTTATTCTTCCTAGTGTTTCTCCATGGTGTGCCCCTGTGCTTTTTGTTAAGAAAAAAGATTTATCTACGAGGCTATGTATCGACTATTGGGAAATCAATTCTATAACAATAAAGAAAAATTATCCCCTACCTCGTATTGATGATTTATTTTACCAATTTCATGGATCTCAATACTTTTCAATGATTGAACTTCGATCTGGATACCATCAATTGTGTGTGAAGAAGGAAGACATTTCAAAGACAACATTTCGAACCTAGTACGGGCATTACAGGTTTACAATAATTCTTTTTGGATTGACTAATGCACCCTCTGTATTCATGGATCTAATGAACAGAGTTTTCATGGAATACCTCGATGATTTTTAGTGTTATTTATTGATGATATCTTTATATACATCAAAAGATACAAATATCATGAAAATTACATACACATTTTCTTGAAGACTCTTAGAAAACATGAATTATATGGGATGTTTAGAAAGTGTGAATTCTGGCTTCAGGAGATTTCATTTCTTTTCAATATTGTCTCCAAAGATGGAATCTTCGTTGGTCCTTCTAAGACAAGAGAAATTCAAGAATGGACTGCACCAATGAGTATAACCAAGGTACGTAGTTTTATTGGTTTAGTAGGTTATTACTGATGTTTACTCCAGTATTTTTCCTGATTTTATAACCCATTAACGAAGCTCACATGTAAAGGGGTTTAGTTTTTTAGACAATAGAGTGTAAAGAATGTTTTGAAGAACCGAATAGGAGATTATTCAATGCTACTATATTGACTCTACCATCGGGGAATGATGGGTTTGTTATTTATAGTGATGATTCAAAGAAAGAACATGGTTGTGTTCTTATATAAAATGATATGGTTATTGCCTATGCATCATGATAGCTGAAAAGTAATGGGAAAAACTATCGTACTCATGATCTTGAGGTAGCTGCTGTAATATTTTTTTGACAATTTAGAGACACTACCTATATGGTGAAAAATGTGATATTTATACTGATCACAAGAGTTTGAAGAATATTTTCTCGTAGAAAGAATTCAACATGAGGGAAAGGAGATGGATTGAATTACTCAAGTATTACGATTGCACAATACACTACCACCCAGGGAAGGAAAATAAGGCAGCAGATGCTTTGAGTAGAAAGGATCACTGAGTTTTGGACAAGATGAGTGTTGAAAGGGATCCTATTTTCATGTATTTATTAATGATGGATATGGGAATAACCAAGGAATGTGAATCATAAATTCTTTTTCAGATGGTTTCCAAACCATTCTCACTAGAAAAGATTTTGATTTCACAGACCAGTGATGATGTTTTTCAAAAGAAGATTAATGCTTTGAATGATGGGAGATTGAGTGACTTTTTTTATGAATATGGAATTTTGATGTTTGGGAAGAGACAATGTTTTCCTGGTATACTTGATATAAAAAGGGAGTTGTTAGAAAATGCACATAGTTCCAATTACTCTATACACCAAGGGAGAACCAAAATTTATAGAGATTTTAAGGAACATTTTTTGTGGCAGAACATAAAGAGGGAGATTGCTGATTTGGTGTCAAGATGTATGGTTTGTCGATAAGTGAAAGTTGGAAGGAAACAACCTGAAGGAGTTATGCAACCTCTACTCATACCTGAGTGGAAATGGAATAATATTACAATGGAATCTGTCATGGGAATACCAAAGAATCATAGAAGAAACAATGAAATATGGGTCATTGTTGATCGTCTTACCAAGTCACCACATTTTCTTGGTATAAGAGAAGATCAACCACATGATCGCATAATAAGAATATATATTAATGAAGTTGTGAGATGCCATGGAGTAACCCTATCTATTTTTTCTGATCTTGATCCATGTTTTACTTCAATATCCTATAAAAGTCTACAAGAAGGCCTTGGATACTGAACTTCATTTGAGCACTGCATGCCACACCCAAACGGATGGACAATCAGAACGGACTATTCAAACCATAGAAGACATGATGAGATCTTGCTCACTTGACATTCAGGGTATGTAGGATCAATATTTAACTCTGTTAGAATTTACCTATAATAATTTCTTCCATTTATGTATTCGGATGGCACTGTATGATGCGTTATACAGAAAGAGATGTCACACACCAACCTGTTTGGAAGATGTTGGTGAAATAAAACTCTTAGTCCCATAACTGGTGGAGGAAACGATGGAAAAGGTGAAGGTAATACAAAGCCACATCAAAGTAGCTCAATGTAGGCAGAAGTTCTATGCCGATAACTGAAGGAAGGATTTGGAATTCTAGGTAGGAGATCATGCTTTCTTGAAGGAATATCCATGGAAGGGAGTTATACGTTTCTTGTAAGAAAGGTATATTGGGTCCCAGGTACATCAGACCTTTCGAAAATCTAGAACGAATTGGGACTATTGCTTACCGTTTGGCAATGCCGCCAAATCTCTCCAAAGTTCACGATGTGTTCCACGTATCAGTGTTGAGAAAACACATGCCTGACCCAGCAGTTATACTCACCTATGAGGAACAAGAACTAGAACCCGATCTGTCTTATTACGAAGAGCCCATCAGGATTCTTGATACAACAGAACAAGTGCTGAAAAACCAGACGGATCGTCTGGTAAATGTTATATGGAGAAACTATATGACAGAAGAGGAAATTTGGGAACCTGAGGAACTTATGTTGAAGAACCACCTGAGTCTTTTCATGCAGTAATATTCATGAAATTTCGAGGAAGAAATTATTTGGAGGGGAGAATGTAATACCCAAAGCTTCCATGGTACGCTTCTCTTTGAATAATATAGCAGTGTGTGTTGTATGAAAATTCAAGTTCTAAAACATGAAAACCAATAAACTGGGCGTTATGAATAGTAATACCCACTTTTTGAAATTTTATACTTTTTATCATTCAAAATGGACTTCATTTTTTGGATTATGAATATCAAAATTATCCTAGGGTTAAAATTTTTTATTCTTCTGAAAACATTCAATTTTTGAAGAATTGTAAAAAACACAAAGCTATAGTTTAAAACCACTTTTGTTTTGAATAAATATTTTTTTAATTTAAATTTATTTTAGGTAAAAATTGATACATAATACTAATATATGTTCAATGTAATTCATTGGATTCAGTTTATAAAAATTTTAGTAATCCAAAAACGTTATTGAACCTTTCACCTTCCTTAACCCATATCCTAAGAGAATTTGTGAATTCACATAAATCATGATTTTATAGCTTCTATGAGTGGAATTTCAAAACTCCGAGAGAAACAGTTAATACCAAGGAGTAAAATGTGGTTGAATAAGATAAATATATTTTTGTTCAATAGTATCTTTTTACTTTTATTTACCATGGAAAAAATTAAATAGGATAATTAAGGGTAAAAATGATATTATTATTAACCTAAAGCATGTCCTAATTCTATTGGATAAGTATAATTCGACCAGAAACAATATTAGGAATAAAATATGAACCTCTTTGATCCACATGGATTATAATAGAACATTTATTATTATTTAATTCAAAGAATATTTAAAAGAGTTAAAATCAATGTTTAATAACTAAAACATTTTTAATATAAGGTTATACATAATAAAAATTAAATTATAAATTTTCATTAGAAATCTAAAAAGATTTTCTATATAATGGTATTTTATTTAAAATTTTGGGACATTAAATAATTTAATTTATTTATGACACAATGACGATGTTGTAATTATCTTATTAGTGAAATATTAAAATAAATGATATTATAAATACCCAAATAAATATAATTTGAGACTTTTAATGAATTCGATGAATTTTATTGGTTAATATTACATGTTAGAAATTATTAAATGATATTTTTTAAAATTAATACAGTTATTAAAGCTTTAACAAAAATCAATTATTAAATAGTTTCAAAATTGACATAAAAGAGTTTTTAAAACAAATATTATATTATTAATTGATGTAATATAACTAAAAATCTATGTTTTGGAAAAAAGAATTATATGATGATCGGTATGTAATTAGTGAACCACTTGGGGTTCAGTTGGCTATTTATAGTATGGTTATTAACCATATAATATAAAAATACAAAGAGATGTGTTAAATGTCAAACTATTTAACTAAGAGTTAAATCTAAATGAAAAGGGTAAAATAGTGACAAAAAGTTGTATAAAACCTATTTGTTGAGAGGATTTAGATGCACCCCACCTTATACATGAAATAAGTCACTTTGGAGCCATTATAATCCAAATATTAATTTATTATAAAATATTACTTTATGTTTTTTATAAAGAGCCCCTCCTCCCCCTTATAAAAGGACACCACTTATAACCAATTATTCATACCATAAAAGCATTTTGTTTTTTCCATACCCTACCAAAATATCTTCTCAAATTACCTCACGTCAACCTAGAGTCTTTAGTTTGATCAGAAATTCATCCTATGGAGCCCTTTTGATCAAATCAAATGGAAGAACCCGAAGAAGAGGTAATGTTTTCACCACCCTCATTCAAGTTCCGTTCTTCATCCTCTTCTTCTTTATTTTTTTTTCATTCTAAAATAATAACTCCAATATCTTCTATATACTATGATGTTATTATAAATATGGTACAACCATATTCTGTATTCTATCCATCCATTGAATGACATGTCACTATACTTGCGTACCCAAGACTTACCGTCACGACGTCGTGGTGTAATTGTTATTCAATACATTATTATTTGGATGGTTATAATAATGATGTGTAATTGATGTAAATAATGACTATAACATTATAATTATTCTTTATATATGATATAATATACAATTATATATTATTTTAATATCAAAAGAATGATATTGTCACCCGTGCGTACGTACGGACTACCATCTCCACTAATGCGATGAGATTCATTACCCATCATATCCATTCAAAAATAATTTTCATTTGATTTTTAAAAACAATGTTTAACGACATAATATCATTCCATATATGAATAAGTTACAACCTATCCATAACAAACACGACTTACGTAAGAAAGAATATAAAGGAAAACGAATCAGTGAACACCCGAAACAATGATAATTCAAAGATATTATTAACAAAAAATGTTTAAAGATCGTAAACAATATCATATTAATGTATATGATTCATGTATAATTTAGTAACAATTATTTACCCATTATACATAAGGTTAAACTACGCTTGACCAAAGAAAAGTACAAGGTAAGGGATTATTTCACAATCTCTTTATTATCCGAGGTTGTTTATACGTAATTATCTACTGGGATCTCTTTATCATCCACAACCATGTTTCATAAAAATGTATTTCAAATAATTTTTAATATTTACTAGATTGTGGGTTAAATTCATTTATACCCTTGTCTGAATTTTTATAAAATGGTCTGAAAGGAGTCTATCAGGCATTATCCAAACAAGGTCCTTTTTTACCTTTTCGACAAAATTAATATAAGAATGTCTTTTTTAACATATACGGCGAGTGTGGCTATTTTAAGAAGTTATGAAATCATTGAATCAGCCCATAAAATATTATAAGAAAATTATAATTTAATGGTTTTCTTTTATAATTATGTGATTTTTAAATGATTTAAAAAAAAGAGATGTATCTCTCAAATAGTTTTGATTTCGTCTATGTCAACATCCTTTGATGGATGTTAAGATTATTCAAAGATGATTTATAATGATACAAAACATCCATATCGTATTGAAGGTTTTGTGATATGTTTGATTGTGGATGTGTTATTTTTATACCATTTGTGGTTTATAGAGAATGTATTGAAATTTTGTATGCTAGTTTTAATATGAATGTTTATGTTATGTTTAAACCATTTAATATGGGAATGCATTGGACATAGTAAGTGACATGTGGAGCACACTATAGCTCATAGATGCATCAGTAGGTCTCATTAGACAAAATAGTGTCTTGGCACAAGGCCTTGACAAAATCTTATTTGTAGTCTTGGCACAAGGCTTTGACTATGTGGTTATGATAGTCTGGAATTATTCATTCCTTCATTATGAAAGTGGTTATTGATTCTGCATGTGATTATTCAACTAGTATAATATACATGTGAATATGTACATTGAATTATTTCAATTTATTTTTTCCATATTATGCTGAAGTTCATGTTTAAAAATCTTTTTTTATAGTTATACATTTCATTAAATGTCTATGCTTATTTATTAATGATTCTGCTATATTGTTATCCTTACTGGGAATTTGAGCTCCGAACTTTCTATGTTTTATTTTTCCTAGGATGTGAAGTAGTATTATATGAATGACCTACAAGGATAGTATAAGGGGATATGAGTGTTGAGATAAGATGTTGTTGTAGTTTTCACTTTATGATGCATTGTAAAATTTATGAATGTATCTAGTGTTTCCAAGGCTACTAAACTAATCGGTCTTTCGAGACATGATCTTTTCTGATCATGCCAATGTTATGTAATAATTCAACGACTCTGGGTAACTGGGGTCAGGGAGTTACATATATAATTCATGATTTTATAACTATTCTGTTCACACATCATAAATAATGGATAATAAATATTTAAAAGGTAAGAGTATGAATATGTTTTCATGGAAAATATAAATTGAGGTATGATATTTTGTAGAATATTCCAAATGAGTCATATGATCTTTAATGTAATAACAATTCATTTAAAAATTTCCCATTAAATGATAAAACAATGTTATGGTATAATAATATAAGTCAAGTGGGATAAATTTATAGGGTGGAGAAAGATATAAAGGTGAGAAATATTTTTCAAAAAATCTGAAAATATTAAAACATTTACTTGCCTTTTCTTTTTATTTAAATTTCATGGTGTGTTTTGATATGTAGATCATGTTTTACAACATATGGCTGTCAATATTATTTTTATTCTCTTTGAAAATACATTGAAAATTTCTTATAACAATTAATTTATATTATTAATACTCTTGTATGTGATAATTTGGATTACATATCACTAATTTGTTTTAATCACTTATTCTTTAGGTTTTCTTCATGAATATAAGTAAAATATTATTTTTGAGAAACAAATAAATTCTCGAAATATTTTAAATTTATAATTAGAAGTGATAAGTTGTATGAAATGAAAAATGGTTTCAAACAGAGTCTTAGTTATTTTAATTGACATTCATAACATTTTTTATTTATCATATGTTAAATTTAACCAACAATTTTCAATTCAATCATATATTTTATGATAACAACATGGAATGATGATTGATATAAAAATAACTCCAAATGAACATGATCTTATAATACAAAGTATATTTTTTAATGGATGTTTTCTATATACACCTACCTAAAATTACATTTTAATACACATGAACAAAATAAATTTTGAAACATTTTGACAATCCATTTTATTTAAAATCGACCATAATGATGTATTTATTTGAAATAATTATATATTTTAAAATTTATAATATATATATATAAACATATATTATATAATGTAAATAAAAAAATATACCTCTTGTTTTAAAATGATTAACACTTCATAAATCTTATTTGGTGATGAAAATCCTGCTGTTAGTTTTTTTGGATTTTAATTCAACATTATTAGAGATATTTTATAACTAAGTGGAAATATACTAAAAAGGATAAAGATTGAAAGTGTTTTCTGGAATGCATTAGGTGTAAATGATCAATTAAGTACATAGACAAGTTAAATATTAACTTGATACTTTAATTTTTCCTGGGGTTTTTATCCATTTGTTAATTTTTTAATTTTTTATTGTCACACTCTTAAATGAGGAAATGATGAAGGGGATACATTGGTAGATGATCCTGAATGATCCACTCCAAATGTTGTTGAAATTTATTTTACAATAAATATTATTGACATGTGACAATTAAATGATCAAGAAATAATTAATGAATTTTATAATGCCATGATATAAATGAAACGAGTTTATTTTCATTACCTTTTAATTAGGCTCTAATAAATTTTTTTTATGAAAACATCGTAGTTCAGTAAAGTATTAAATGACATACAATTGATCATAAAATTACTCAAACTAGATTAATATGGTTTGAGAATATTATATTAGTACATAGGGATTAACTAATTAATAAATAAAATAGAATGAATAATAAATTTATTTGATGAAGTAGAGGTAGATCTAAAAGGGACCTCAACAAATCATTCAGGATTATATTTTTATATATATATTTAATGATAATTTGGTCTTAAATAAGGCTAAATTGTTATTCTTTATCCATTTATCCAGTCAAATTTAATTGGTTTTCATCCTTGTTTATTGTTTTTATTTTTATTATATTCTATTGATTGGATCATATTTGTGCGAAACGTATTTTTTATCACTTCATTGACTTAATTTATGTGGGAATTTCAAGGATTATTTTTCTTTATCATCATAAAAATCATACTTAACTAATAATATGTGTTTTTGAATATGTTTTTATTGATTCATTATTGAAATTTTTTTTTTCTATTTTTGTAGAATTAAAATAGAAACAAATTATTATTTTTAAACTAATCAACTAATAGTACCCATAATCTATTTTGAACATGTGATGTCACAAGGGTATTTAAATCAGAAGTATTTAAATATTGATTATTTAATGTTCTTTTATAATTTGGTTTTTATATGTTTGTGTGTGGACCCCTCATCTTATGGTGACAATTAAGGTTCACAGGTTTGGTATGTGTCAAGTTTACCATCATGTGAAATAATTTATAAAGGAGTGAAACCCTAATATGACTTTTCAAACCCTTTAGCTTATATTATATAACATTTATTACACTAATACATGTATAGCAATTTAATATATATAATATTAATGACCAATCCATATTAAATCATATAATTTCAACCTATGAAATACCAATTAATATGGAACATATGTTATCCATGATCATACTCAATCCTCATATATCGTTTAAAATAAATAATTTGATATAGAAATGTTGAAATATTTCAAATAATGTTATTCATTATATATAAGATTTATTATAAAATTAATTACTAATATGATTTTAATATTATATTTTCAATTAATTAAATAGGTTAGATAGCCCAAAAATGATCAATAAAATACCAAAATGTATATTATTAATGTTGTATAACCAAAATCAATGCTAATATGAATTAATTTAAGTGTGATTCAAACCAATTTAACTTATGTTGTGTTAGGTTATCATGTCATGTTAAAATATTACTCATCTAGTTTATATTACCTACAAATTTTGGACTTGTTTTTATAAGAATTTTTTAAAAAGTAATTTCATTTATATACTGAAGAAGACAAAAGATTATGTGAGGAACCAACAACTTCATGGGTTGGCCATGTTGAACTAATCTATGACCCAATATATCTATGGTTTTTTGTTAAAATGTATCACCCTTCAACTCATGTGTCATGAATAATATGAAAACTAAACATTTAGGATATATGACGCATCTTCATGTATGTATGTATGAACTTTTATATGATGTCATCATTTTTATTCCACATTCATTAAGCAATTCTAGAATAAAATCTTCATAAATGATGAAGGATTTTCATTGTTGAATTGATGTTGATTCCTTTAGATATTATTTTTTTGGATGTACTAATAAAATTTATTTTTGAATGAAATTATTTTGATGTGTTTCATGGATTATTTAAAGATTAGTGATTGCTTTTTCCAATTTGAAGACATAATATAATCCTCTGTTTTAAATTATATTTGATAAAACACTCCCAAAAATAATGTGTAACCATTTTCATTTCAAATAACTATCGATATGTAATTATTAAAAATTTAATTTCTTATGTATTAAATTTTAATGTTCATTGATTTCTACAATGTTGTTTATAGTAAATAAATCCAAAAGGAAAACCTAATGATAAATACTTTTTTTTTTATTTTCTAGAAAAAATAATATACGAATATATTTTTTTCTAAATGTGATTTTAATTTTTTTTCATTAAAAATATATCTTAATAGTTCATTATATTTATCAATAAATTATTAAATAATGGCAATAACAAATATTTTTATAATTAAATGTAACCAAACATCTAATAAAGTGAAAAAATATTAAATTCATAACTCTTTCTCATTTATATGACATTTATTATTCAGACACTCAAATACGAGTCTATAGTCGGATAAATATTTTTAATTTAATATTAAAATTTACTACATTTAATTATTTTAAGTGTAATTTTTATAATTATTTTGAAATGTAATACCATATAACTATATTTAATATTGTAAAATAGATTATTTAAATGTTTTTCTATTTTTATCTGTGGTGCATAATTTATTCATCATAAATGTTTTCCATAGTTATGGATTTAATAACAAAAGAAAATGAGGTGATAGAAATCATAGATAATGTGTTGTATAAATATGAAAATTTAATAAGGGTTTAATAAGATATAATCATAAAACATGAAAAATTTTATAGATAAATATATTAGATAATTAAAAATATATTTGATACAAATAAGATTTTGAATGATGACGTGGTTCAATTTACCGCAAGGAGAAATGTCATCCTCTTTTAGTGTTAATCCTTTGTTTCCTTCTTCATGTCTTAATGATAGGGATGTTTGTGAAGAATCCTCAAGTAACATGGATATTTTTGTATTTTATTTTTGGGAAATTTTTATACATAGATATATCATGTATCGACCACATAAACCATGAACATAAATTTTGATTTTATTTAGTTTTTTAAATTTTATGTATGACATATTTTTGTTTTATTGGTATCACATTTTCAGATTTTGTTGTATTATATTTCTCTATTATACCATGTTTGGTTCAGATTATTAATTTAAACTGTGTTTTTACTTAAATTATTTTTCAATGTATAAATAATTCATGTTGGATTATTGGTAAGGATATGATTATTTATTTACTTGATTCGGAGGGTGAAATCATTCATGAAGTGGGTGTTCGGTAATGTCAACGATTATTTACAACCCATGGTGATCAAGAACATAATTTCAGTTATAAAAAAGATTAACTTAGATATTGTTTATGGTTATTGATGGTTGTTTTTTTACCAAATGGTATGTAATACATATTTTTATTTTGGGGTAATGGTATAACAAAAAAATCATCAAAACTGAATTGTGCATTATGATGATTTTTCTAGTCTACTCTTTCTACATCTGAACAATGAGATAGACTTGGTATCTATGAAATAACTCATGGATATTAGATTTATTTTAATATTTCATTGAAATATCATGACTCTAATTAGAGTTATTATACATTATATAGAGGTTTTATTTATCATTTGATGGATATCATTTTTGGGAACACCATTTTGTGAGTTTTCCAGGGCTATAAAGCATTCATTCATGGGATGTGTTACGTTCTTCAAATCCATGTAAGAAATTTATTGAAATATGTTGGATAGAAATGGTTACGAACATGACATGTAAAATTATTTTTCACTTTAAAACATTCTACAATAAAAATCCTATTTCCTTATGATTTTATGTTTTTTTCTCTCTCTTATTTATTACCTGTTAGAGATAAATATAGTTGTATTTTAATGTCTAATTGATAATTTTTAGTGTTGAGTTATGTTTCGATTAAATTTTATAAATTGTGTTATTATGAAAAATGCCTCTCAGAAAGAAACTGATGAAAAAATAGAAACCAATTGATACTTTTCCCAAGAAGAACCATCTTAATTTCCAAAATTATAAATATTGAGTTATCCATTACATTTTTACAATGTGAAGTGAGGGTGATTGAGTTAAAGCTAAATTTATGGGTATTGATTATATATTAATAAAAAATCAACATTTTTTTAGTTTAAAATAGAGTTATTAAAAATTATTAGAGTTATTAGAAGAAGTTTAACAATAATTTGATCTACTTCAGAAAATGAGACTTCCATATTAAAATATTTCCTCTATATGTTTGATGGTCCAATCCATAAGTGTTTGAAGTCAGTTGTACAATCCAAGAGACATATAGACTCACGTATAAATGATTCAAGGATATTTAATCAATATTTTAATACCAAATACCTAAATATGGAAAATTATACGGAGTTTATGTCTCTTTTTTAGAAGAATGATTTGTTAATGGAATTTGATAATAGTATTTCCAAAATTGTCCATTTTTTACCCAATCTTCTCTAAAATGACCCTCTCAAATATTTTCAATTCATGATGGGATTTTGGGATGTTATATGATCTAATTAGGTTTTATTTCGCAAACCCACATATACTGATGTGATTAATAAGGTGGTGATAATTTGAATTGATATGGTTATAATGGTTGATTTTAGAAACAATTTATTAAAAATGCATGAAATCCAAATTTTCTTCTTCTATTATGAAAACTAAACATGAGTATAGTTAAAGTAGAAACTGTGTGAGTGTCCAAAAAACTTCTAATCATAATCCCCTAAGTTATTAGAGCATTAAACATTGATATGTTATCAATGTGGGATTTATGAACATTATATGATACTTTTTTAGATTATCAAATGTATTTACATTATTATGAAAGGCTAATACAACTATAATTATTTTGTAAACACATTCCTCATTAGGGGAATACATTTTGTATATCTATTACCAATGTATATGAATTGTAGTTTTATTCATCCTTGTTATCAGGGGTCATTCCCATTGATATGAAGAGGGGTTCTAGGTGGAAGGTAAATCTCATATTGTATGAATTACCATAGTAATGCTAAATGTTGATTTTTATATGTAGTGAATAATACACCACGATTTTAAAAAGATATAGAAACAATTTTTATATTAATTATCCACATCACATCTTTTATTGTTATGGATTCTTCAAAATTGGGGCCTCAATTTTTTTATATTATCTAAACTTAGTACTGAAAATAGTTTTTAAATAGAGTTTTAAAATATATATATTTTATAATATCCTTATAGAATAAAAATATTAATGTTCCAAATTGTATCTCTACCATGTAATAATCCTAGATGATGAAGCTGTGTGGGACTTCAATATTTTAAATTTAGATGTATTTGAATTAATATTTGGTATGGATTGGATGATGTATTTTAAGGAACTTATTTTTTGTAATCATATAAACCTCTTATTATATTCTCTGTATAGAGAAAATCTTGTCTTATAAGGTTAATGATATACACGGGTAGTTAGAGTACGACATATTCTTATAAACTTTGGATATATCTCATTTAAATTATTGACCTTGTCCTTCAATTTTTATTGACAATAGTTATGAGGTATAACACCTTATAGTGGTGGATAAATATCTAAGGCCTTTCTCAGTAACTTCTCTAGATTTTGACTAAAAAGGATAGTTAAATCTATAGTGAACAAATTTTATGATTGATTCTCATCACTTTTCCAATATATATAATGTATCAAATAAATTGAAGATTGTTGAATTTATAACACAAGGAACTCAATATTAATGGTTTATTATTCCTATGTATATCTCCATGGGTGGAGAATAAAATCGTTATAAATAAGGTAGATATAATCCTATAACATTAAATTGATTATCAAAAACACAACTGAGGGACTATTATAAATAAATAACAATATCCTTGGATTGGAGTATTATTTGAATGGTTCATAGAAGAAACTTGTTTTTAAAAGATTAATCTCAAGTTAGTTATTCGTCAATTGAGATTAAAAGAAGATATATTTGATAAGATTTCATTTAAAAGAACATATAAACATTACAAGTATCTCATAATGATTTTAATGATTAGGAATTAGTTTTTAGTTTTCATAGTCCTAATGTTTCATATTTTCCATGATACTTTAACACATTTTTTTTTGTATTTATATATTCAATTATAGATTATTCCCATATGAAGAAGGATTGTCATTATTATCATCATATTATCCTAAGAACATGGAAGGATAATTTCCTATATGAATTTTTTTTAAAAGATTTTTTTAGATTTAGTATGTTATAGTCCCAGAACATGTGATATTATAAAAGCGAATTTATGTCAATCCCGAGAATATTAATATTGTGATGTATTAGTGGAATCTAAAAAAAATATTTGACATTGGATGAATTTTATGCTTAAATACATAGTGTCGGTTTTTTATTAAGGATATCTCTTTGTCGTAATCTCCATTAATGACCATTTCATGAAAGGTGATGAAAATTTAATGGAATGATGAGTTGTAGAATTATTTTTAGAGATGAAGAAATGGTTAACATATACCCCTATCCTGATTTGTTTATATCCAGATGATGAATATGTAGTATGTTGTGACACCTCTAGAATTGTTTTGGGTGTTATTACATAAATAATTTCCCTGTAGGGATGTATGGATCATGATAATTATTCCTTCATGGGATGAATTTCCCCAATTATGACCAAGAGTTTATTGTGATTAATTATGCATTAAAAAAATGGAATCAATACCTATTCATGGAGAGGTATCACCCTAATTGTTACCAAGAATTTTTTAAGAACCTCATGTATTGATATTTTATTGTGTATCTATAGTATTTTAATTATGATATAGTTTGTACCCCATGCAAGAGAAATGTTACCATTTATGTTCTTTGATATACATTTTCAATGAATAAAATTATAAAATTAATGGAGTACAAGTGTTTAATGGGTCCTTTTTGTGAAATTATATTAGGTTTAAAGGGAAATTATGGAAATGTGTTATTTGAATGTGTATAAGATATATCGTCCCTAGATAATAAAATCCTTTATAACTGAGGACACTTTCATGATTTCCATTATAATTGTGAAATTATTAATGGAAGGGTGAGTTTGTGTGATTGGTCCCAATATTATTTTATATTTTCATATTTACAGAAGACATTGTTGATACATTAATCATTGAGGATAGTGATTATGAAATATTTTCATCAAACTAGTTAGGGTTCTCACCATGGTTCCACTGAAATGTTTTATGTTCTCCAAAAATTATATTTCCAATGAGGTATGGCCTAACGTATGGTCAAATTAGTTTCTCATTATCTCAATTATCAAATGGTTATGTTTGAGTATAGAAATCATGCATGATTATTTTTCTCACTTATCATTCCAAAAATTAATTGAAATAAAATATCCATGGACATAGATATTATTTTTTCGTAAAATCATTAAGAAATAAATAAATATGGGTTATGAAGGACTGTTAAAAAAATTGGTCATAGTCTCCCAATAAAAGTGTTTATGAAGGTGTAACATCATGGAATTCTTTATGTTTGGTATATTGTAAAACTGAATGGAGTAAAAGATATAATTATTTTTTAATGGGAACCCATATTACATTTTGGTTTTGGAATGGTCCTTAGAAATTAATGGGTTCATAGTTGAAATTGATATCGACATACCATCCATAAACCACTGGTTAAATGGAGTAAATAAAATTTGATTCTTGAAGATCTGCATCATAACATCATAATATACTTTGGAATCTCTTTTGGGATCGACTTATCATTTATTTTCATATAGAAACATTTTCCAACCATTAATCTCTCTGGAACTATTTCAAGATCTTTTTGTATTACCATACTAGTCCCCTAATTTTTGGGTTGAGTTTTGTGAATGTTTATTACAAGGGATGATCGTCAATTATGATATGATGGGACATACATAGTTGATCCATAAATGATTGGAAACATATCAATGTAAAAAAAAATTATATTCTCTTCAATGTTTTCATATCTTAGAGTGTGACGTTATTGGATGGGTTTTCATCAATGTTCTTCCATCAGTAGGACATAATGATTGGGGAAATATGGAGAGACCATGTTGAGATATCTATCAAACCATTAAATTTTCATGAATTTATAATACCCTAATTTTTATTTTTAAATAAATTATGATGATGATGATGATGGTGATGATAATAATAATAATAATAATAATAATAATTTTGGAAATAAAATAGATGAAATTGGATTTTTTGGTAATTATAATGATTCACGATTAGAGTTACTATCCAAAGTTATCATGAATTTCTTAATGTCTAGACAATGTTTCATGAATTGTTAAATAATTATTTGGGTAATCTTTAATGACATAATTCATCCCAATTAGTTTAAATGAAATCATATTTTTCATATAATAAAATCCAAATACCCTTTGAAAAAGATTTAAAGGTTATTATATTGATTTTATTGAATATTTATAATAGTTATAAAATTATGGTAGAGTGTTTTCAATAATTTAGTTTTATTGGAATATACATGCATTTTTTCTAATTTTTTATTTCAATGGGTTTATGATTATTTATTATAATAATAAATTATTTTTTGTTTCAATAAATTGATAAAATATGTATATGGATTAGGTGTTTTGTATTTATTATGGGAATAATTTATAATAATTTATACTAATAATATCTTTATTATTATAAAAACCATGCAATCACATGAAAAGAATCAAATTAAGATGGAGGATAATTGCTGAGTTTATATAACAATATTATATCATGTTAAATAATAGTATTATAAAAGTACTACTATTCAAACATGTTGGGTTTTCAGGCTATAGAATTCAGGTTTCATATAGAAGGGCCTCAAAACCATCATTTTTATTTTGGTCCTAGGGCCTCTAATCCATTTATTGGTTCATCAAGCCACAAGGCATATGAGACATCAAGGGCCTTCAATAAATGGAGAAACCTAATTTTGACTTACTATAGAAGCCCCAGACTAGAATATCAGTGTTGTAACAGTCATCAAAATTAGTAAAAAATGATCAATATTGAAATATGTGTATTTCATCTATTCTATATACCCATGCAACTCTACCATGGACTTTGCAAACTGCTATAAATGTCAGTTAGTGAGATAGATGTATGCAATAATAATTACATATGAAGGGAAATTGTAGTGCACCCAGGACAGAACTATGTAACTGAATTTTTCCCCATGGGTCGTCATGACATGTAAATTAAGGAATTGTTACTTTGGGCCTCATACTCATGTATAGGTTCCCTCTCAACCATTATAAAACTAGGATTATCTATAATAAAAATATATATGTGATGTATATTATCAATAGTAATGGATAACAATTAATATTTAAGATGTAAAAACCTATTTCTTCTCTAAAAATGAAATACTTTCTAAAAAAACGTTTTATATCTACAATCAATCTTTGCGTAATAAAAAAACCCAATCCATAGCCAAAATGAAAATAAAATATACTAAGGGGAAAAATAATGTTTATATGTAATGTTTATCCATATCAACTAATCTGTTTTTCCTATATCAAATCAGAAAATAGTAAAACCTATGTAAACAATGTACATGATACAACTTCATTGGATGGAACACTATCAAGTAATGTACTAATAGTGAATGTCACTTTACCTTTCTTCTTATAATCTGGATGAATCCCCCCATTTAGATCTTTCATTGGATATGTATTATTATAATTACTTATCTCACTAGAATTAAAAAACTTTATAGTTTTATTATCATATTTAATCATAAGATCATTTTCATTAAAATCGAAATCTATATTTCCAATCATTACACATTGAAAACACATCCCAATTTTGTTAAGGCATTTACCATAGTGATTTTTATGACACATTTCAAAAACTATAAAATTGAATTTGTTCCCTTTAGATTTCATGGATGGATTTGTACCCATCAATTACCATCTAAACCGCTTTTTCATGTTTTTATCAAAGTAAAAATACAGCAATTAAAAACTCTATTTTTACCCTATCAACACATCAAACATTTTTATAAAAAATGTTAAATTTATGGGTATCCAATGCCCTTCGATATCTCAACATCAATCCTATGTAAAAATTATTTAATTTATTTTATATCAAGACCCCAAATAATATTTCTATTGTACCCTGAAAATAGGGAGAATAGTTCTTCATTAAATGATAATTAATCCTCATCCATTTATTTAAATTCAAGAAATTTCATTTCCATTCATTGTTGAACCACAATTAAAAAATATTTTTGAAGGAATTTTTTTTTCAATTCGTCTCATTCCAATGCATAAATCTCATCACTATTGAACATATTATTAGCAATTGACCACCGCTAGCCATCTTCAATGTAAAAATGTTTTTTGGAAATACAAAACATTTGATTATATAAACACCAATGAACAATGAATATAATTTTGAGGGATATAATCCATCCTTTTGCAACCACTGGGATAGAAGATCCATTGAAAAGAGGAGGGTTCTTCCTTATAAAATTTTCCAGTATCATCGAGTTTCATTTTGGTAGCTCTGGTTTTTCTCTTAAATGAATTTCATAACAATTCAAAACCTAATTTATCTAATCCATTAATATAAAAAACTATTCAGTTCCAATTCCCTCCAATACGAGTTGTGGATTTGAAATAATATAATCATCTCAGTGCCTTCCTACAACAGCTTCCCTACGTCTTTTATGGAAAACCATTATGAACATACATATCATAAATTAAGCAACATAGTAATATTAATATTCTCAATAATTTTATAAAAAACATAAGATAATAATCATTTATGGTATTAAAATCATCCAAAACCCTGATGTTATCCAAAACATGCTCTGATACGAACTATAAGGGAGAGACCATAAACACTACAAAATCTATAAAATTCCTTAAGAAATCAATTTATAAAATTCTGAAAAATATTTTTAGTTATAGATTAATAATGATAATAAATAATTCATACATATCAGGGAATAATCATAAAATGTGTTTAATACTAATACAATATTCATTTTTCATAATACAATTGTTTTTAATAAAAAACATGAACTATATTCATGAAAAATATTCACAACATTCATCTTGGATTCTCATTTTCTGTCACCAATCCTTAAACCTTGTGAAAAATATTTTAAACATGGGATGATAACAAAAATATCAGTACGTTATATAAAAATATGGAGGTAAAAAATTAGTACATGGATAATTATAGATATATGAATTTTTTTTCACAAAGCCATACATCTTACCCAATAATTATCATATATATACTTTCTGAAAACATGAGATTTCTATAAAACATATAAAACATAAATAATACCCCAAAAGTGTCTTGGGAAATTATATAAATAATATTTCAACCGTCTTTACTAATATATAACTCTTAACCCTCATGGACATGATATAATTTAACCCTCACGACTACCTTACAATGGATCCCTGATGGATACCTTATGGTTTAACCATCGCAGTTACACTTGGAGTAACCGTATGTGTGACATCCAACATGAACCCGACCAATGAATTAGAAGGATTTATATGTCCCATAATTAATCATAACCAATTTAAAATAACTAGATCATAATCATAAAATATAAATACTTTCATTATAAAAATCATTTACTTTTAAAAAAAATTAAAAGAGGATTTTTAAAGAAAAGTCCCATATAAATACAATATATTTGAACAAGAATTGATAAATTTAATATACCATGTGTATAAATTATTAATAAAAATTACAAATATTTATATAATATAAATTAATTTCAAAAATAATAATTTTACCACATTATCAATAATTTTGATGGTTAACCCATCAAATTGAAATTGGGTTAAGAATTCCCTTACCTCGAGATTGTCTAACTTCAAACGTGTTAAAAAAATTTGTATAATGGTTTAAAAAGTGTTATTAATATATTTAATTAATATATTAATCTTTATAACCACTCATATGATATTATCATTACACCCTTCCCCCCATTTATTAATAATTTTTTTTAATTATTTCAAGTGCATTTATTTCATGGTTTCCATGGTGTGTTTTCGGTGGATTTTTATTGTTGGAAGGGATAAAAATTATATAATCGAAATTGAATGATATTAATATAAATACATAATATTAAATGGTCTTATATATAATTTCTGTTATTTATAATGTGTATTAATCACTCTATAGACAATAGTGTTGAACATTAGTTTATTTTGGTGAGTTTTTCTAATTACTGACCACTTTTGTTTTATTAAATAATATTATTTGTAAGCACTAATTACATAAAAAATATAACATATATAGTTTTTAAAACAATATTATTTAACCATATTAATATTTTATGGATATTATTGATGGTAGTAATTGTAATTGAAAACATGTTATCCATGATGTCGGTAAATCGACCCATCACAAATGATTTTTTTAATAAAAGGGAGTAGAGAACAATTATGATGATGAATTTTCTATAACCACGATATTATTACATTTTATATAAGTAAATATAGTTTTTATGTATCTTATATATGGTTAGGTGAAGATATTATAAGAAAGGAACATAATTTCAAATAAAATAAAATAAAATTAAATAGAATTTTTACGTCTTGAATTCTCATCAATGAGAACCTACTTGTCTCCCATGGTTTTGGAAATGTATTTCGTTAGAAATTAATAATGATAAAATGTTTTGGGGTGTTAGGGGAAGAGGTTGTAAGGGGAGGTATTTATAGTTGATGAGAGGGGTGTTTTGTCAATATTATATTCATTAGTTTATTAATCTATCTTAAGAAAATGAATAATATTAGAAATATCATCAAACATTTTAAAATAATGAATTAATGTTCATTATTTTAGACTTACTTATATCTTACATCATTTAAGACTCAAAAAATCATGTTTTTAGCTTATATCGTAAATTATCATCTTTCCCCGTTCACCAAGAATTCATGTATTTTGGAAAAATATTAAAAATTATCTTTAAATTTTTTTCATCATATGGAATTATATAATGAAATTAATTTTTAAAAAATAATTTTCTAAATATTAAGAATTTAATTTTTACTTAAAATCATATTTTATACAAAAAATACCAGTGTGAAAACTATAACTGAATTTATAACAACTTGAAAAATTAATTAATGTATTATAAAATTATCTTATAATAACACTATAAACAAATAAAAATTTAGGAATCATGATTATGAAAATATATTTTATTTTAATAATTATAATAATTTTTAATATATTAAATATTTATGAATTAAAACAATACCAAAACTTAAGTAATCATTTCTAAAACATTTATTTACATATTCCATTATATAAATATATCATGATAACACTTTTAAAATACATAAATTATATTTATACTCTCATAGATGAGGTTAATATTCTATTGTTCAGATTACTATTCTAAGTTGTCATTTTTCTATAACTATGTTCATGTTTCGATTCAATCAGTATAAATTTTTTAATATATATAAATATAACATATTTAATTATACATTTATAAAACAGTTGACTATATAATTACAAGGAAAATTATTTTATAAGTACCTAGGACGATACAAAAAACACATGATGTATAAAAAACCCAAATATTGAGATCCACCACGAGAATCATCCATGAACTTATTTTTTTAGAGAAATTCACAAAGATTACACTGAGAGAATAAGGGAATTCTATCATCCTTGACCTGCCAGTGAAGTCCATTACAACCATAAATTCATAATATACTACATTAGCATATGAAGGAAGATTCAGAATGAAGGCATGATAATGAATATTATATTGATGCCCAAATTCAAACCACTCATTTTTCATCTCATTATTGGACACAATCTCAGATAAAAATTACAGAAGCTCAATAATGAAGTTTTCATATTCTATCATGGCCATGTAAGCTATATCATTTTTAAAAAAATCAATATCCATTAATAAAAAACTTCTACCCTAGATATAATTGGAATCTAAAAATGATTTAATGTATTTATTTTATATACCTCCAGGTTTATTTTATGTCAACATCAGGTCCCGCCGTCTCTTCCTAGGTTCCACTAGCATGATGGTAGAATATTACACCTTTATTTCATTAAATGTCTCTATGAACTCAAACAAATGCCAAATCCTACTTAACCAATCCTCATCCTCTTGAGGATCAATGAATCCATTGAAAAGTGGTGTCATCTAGAAAAGGAACTCATGAGCATGATTTAAGAGAACATCCCTTTGAGGTCCCACATCTTGATCCTGAATGAGAACTGGTCCTAGTGTCAGTCCCAGAACATAGATTGTATGCACAATAACAACCCTCAAAATCTAGCCACAAGAGGATATTTTTACTATCGTTCATTAGTAGATTACTCATGTATATGATTCACATGTCTTCTAAGAGGCATCTTGATACACAAAATCATTTTGAAACACTGAACACATCAAATTAACACACAAATGGATCTAAAATTGAAAAAAATCCCATTAGATAAGAAAAAAATATTTGTATTTCATCCTATAAAAATCAAAATTTGGTAAAATATAAGAATTAATACTCAATAAAACAATCACAGTCCACCCCTGGTGAAATAAGGCTCATTATGGGGAGACCTGGCTAGTCACACAATAGTATCGACCTCATAAATATGTAAAATACAATTCAACAGCATACTGACATACATGTAAAATTCATAACCTATCCTTTCATACTTGTTTTTCCTGAACCATCCAATATACCCAGGTATCATGACATCAAATCAAATCCTGACATGCACCGTAGGGAGTTTCTGATCCCTATTTTTCGGAGGCTTGTACCTGAAATCATTAAAATTAATGTAGGATCAAAATTTCCACAAAACACCATAATAATGATATAAAAGTTAGTATGAAGAAAATAAAACTCTATAGGTTGAACCATACATAGTGTCACATTGGAATTAAAAAACCAATTTACATCAAAATAAACCAGAAACTGAATGGTAATCAACCCATATCATAGTAGAAAATACAATACATGTCCAAATGATCAAAAAATAAATCCACCCCAAGTGGTTCTTTTCCCGTGCTCTAACATAGAATAATCTAATATACAAACACCCAATGGAATAGGTAGATTGTGAGAAAAAATATCTGTTGGGTATGAATAATGATTAACTAAAATTATGGAACAAATAATTAACTATATAAATAATTAATTTTTTAATATAATGCATGAAATTATGAATAATATTGAAAAAAATAATGTTTTACATTTAATATAATGGAAAAATTAATAATCAATTTATTAAATAAACATTTTATATAAAACAATAATTTAATTTTACGTGGATTTTATAAAATTGTCTATAAGAAATGGCACATATTTCATATGACAATTGTGATCAATATAGTCATTTATAATATGGTATGGTATTTCTAGAATATGGGATACTCATACACTCAATGATGAATCATGGAAGTATGTATATATTAATGTTCTCTTGGAATTGATATAAGTGGACCCATCACCATCCCATACAAAATGTGACATTATGCACTAGGTTTTGTTTCAGTAGTATTTCATTAAATAGAGTGTTATCCTAAAAATATCCAAAATTACCTAGGATTAAATGTTCTAAAAAACATATTTTAAATTTATATCGAAACTCATCAAAATAAAATTAAAAACATTTCTTCAATTTAAATATTTTAATATACATTTACAAACAAACTATTTTTTAATAAAATAATACCCTTTTCATGATATAACCAATGGGATTCTATCAATACAATTAAAACATTATTCATATATATGAATTTAAAATCAATTCTAGAGACCAATTTCAATATTCAATTTCTCTATTAAAATTCTTAGAATTTGATATCCCAATTTTCCATAGAATCTACAAAAACAGCCAAAATCAATGGAATTGGTGGGTTTTCCAAAATTTAATATTAAATGAAATTCAAATTCCCAATAAAATTGATATTGGAATGGGAATAAATCAAATGAAATTAATTTAATTTTACTCAAGAAATTTTGGGTTAATTTGTTTTCCAATCGATGATATAACAACTAGCCATAGGATCATGAATCACAATTTCCTAAATTAGAAATTCCAACGAAGAACATAAAAAAAATGATATAGAAAGAAAAACTAGATTCATGATCTAAAACAACTTGGGTTATATCCTCCTACAACATAGAGTTATATGAATCCCTAAGAAAGAGATACGATTTGAGTGAGAGAGAGAGAACAAAATGAGGAATCATACCAGGTAGAGATAAACCATCATTCTCCTTGAATTTATTAAATTCATGAGGAGTTTTTAGGAGACAAAATAAACAATAAAGAGCCTCTAAGTGAAAATAAATCAAGTCTGTGTTTAATGATCCTGAGCGGTGGTTAAAAAAGTATAGTTTTTGTATTTTTAGCCAATTATTTGTATTTATAAAATGCACACACATGGTTTCATGAAGAGGATATAGGGTTTGTTAAAACATGTGCCTTAAATATGAACCCATATAGGTGGGGTTCCATATTTTCTCCTTTGCGGGAACACAGTTTTTCAAATTTTTCCCCAACCATTCAAACCCTTACTTCTCGGGGTTTTATAAATTTCACAAGTATGTTGAACAGTTTTGGAAAACCTCTATGCCTTTCATAGCCAAATTACTTCTAATTATTCCCAAAATTTATCTAAAAAACACCCAAAATGAGTATCTAAGAAAACATGATTAAAAGAGAGATTTATGAATACCTAAAAATAGTAATAAAATGTCACAATGTATATGAGGGAAGGAAAATGCATTCATGTTATAAATGTTTAAAATAATCATTGTATTTTAAAATAAATTGTAAAAGGTATTCAAAAGTGACCCATTTGGAATACGTTAATAAATTACATTTTTTTCCTTTTAAAATATTTTACGAAATATAAAATATCAATTGAAATGGATTTTATAAATTATTTATTTTCATATTTTAATTTTTTTAAACCAACACATGGAAAGTGAAGAGAAGGTTACCTGATCTAAAATAAAATACTAGGTCAATTTCACATACACATTACTTTCATGAGGTTACCTTTAATAAATAGGGGATTGAATTAAAATAAAACATGTTAACAACTTTCATAACTAATGGTGATAAAAAAATTATTCAACAAAATAAGAGAATATGATTTACTCCAAAATAATAGATCATAAAAAATCCTCATTGAAAATATATTAGAACATAAATCCTTTTCCACATTGGAGTTTCCTAGATCATAGTCCCCATGAAATAATAACATCAACTAATACATTAAATATCAGGAATACAAGTATATTATTGATATAACCTATCTATGGTTTCTATATATAACCTCATAATATATGATAGGTGTAAATAATAACATATGTCCCAAATAGGACTTTTTTAGATGAGGAACACTTACAATGATCATAACGTTGAAGTGAGAAATAATCAATGAAAAAATAATCTGTATAAAATTTAAATACATATAATATATTGGGTGAAAAAACATAATATAATAAAAAATAATTACAATAATAATCATATAATATCTAATATAATGAAGAATTATTATAACCCAATGAAGAGAAATTTTGTTGTGAATTTCATTACAACATTCTAACACTCAAGTTAAATACACATGGATGAAATTATTAGAATTTAAACATTAAATACAATTATATATAATGGATTCTAGATAATAATAATGAAAGGTTTAGTATGTACTATTTATAAAAAGAATTAGGTGTATAACACTAAAATATTACATAACAAAATAAAATTTTGACAAAGTTACTAACCAATTTCGTATTTTAATGTCAAAACTTCCTAAAAGTAGAAACTCATATGTATTTCTAAACACTAGTAATTATTATGAAAAAAAATTAAATATATTAATGGGTATTACATACTCTACATAATAAGAACAGTTTTTAATATGATATATGTCTGAAAAAAATAAAATGTGAGAAGAGAAACACTGGCCTTGAGTCCAAAAAATTCCACGTGTGTCTTTTTAATATTGTATAATAATTTGATATTAATTAATTGATTTCTTATGAAACATTTACATGTTTAATATCTTATCTTTAAATATTAAATTTTATTCATTTTCATGATATATTTAAATACATAATCAAATATGTTTATGCTAGGTGTTTTGAGAATGGTCGATTCATTTTTTCTGAATGGATTTTGGTGGTTGACTATGGTCAACAAGGTCATTATTTAAACATGTCAAGAATAATAATAAATAAATATTAATTATATTTATACATAAAATTATATTATAAATCAAATCTCAAATTTTTTTTATGAATAATGAACTACGGTTTAATCTTAGAGACGGTAGGCCGTGACTACGCATAAGTAACATTTTAATTATTCAATGATCATCTTCAAAATATGTTATGAAAAATTTTATATTTATAGAATGATAAAAATATCATATCATTTTATTAAATATATATATATATAATCCAATTAATGATGTGATGATAAAAATAATCACATTACTTTATAGATGAGGTAGTCAACATGTAAGCACAGTAAAAATTTTCTTTCATCAATGTACTATTAAAATGATATATTATCTATTGAGAATGATAAATATGTAATTAATATCTTAAAATTTTCATTTATATGTCATATATTATATTTTTTTCTTTATTATCTTCCATGTAACGTGTCATTGAAAAATTAATCACATAACTTCACGAGGATGAAATCAACCATACACACGAAGGACAATATCCTACCACCATGCAGTGAAATGAAAGAAGGTATATATTATATCATATCTAAATAAATATAAATATTTTAAAAATTTATATATATATATAATTTAAATTCATGACTATAATAATCTATGAGAAGTGGTAATGTGAAATTAATGACATTGATTCATGAGGTGACATCTGTCTTACACACTAATGATGATTTGTTATAACAATTTATTTATGAAATTAAAATAATAATATTTCAGTATAAATAATATAATAGGGTAATTATACATAATTAATTGACCAATATTTGAATCATATGGATGAATAAATAAAAATTTCTCAACTAATCATGATATATATTCTTCAAGAAACCTCCTTAAACTAGTACAAAAATTCTTTTTTGGGTCATCTTTATGATAAAACCAAAGAATATAGGTTATGATAAGGGATTTAAGTAATAAATTTTGGTAGTTATTGGATGAGAAAAATGAATTTTATTATATGAATATGAGAGGAGGGGGTGACCAATTATATGCGGGGTGAGTGATGATGTTGTAATTTTATAAAATAAAATGTGATACCAATGATTTTTCACAACCAAAATAATCCTAAATCGACCATTATAGATAATTAGAAAATATACATTATATATATGACCATAAAATATATTTTATACACATTTTATTTCATTTTAACGATTATTTTTTTAGTTCAACACCGCTAATCATGTTTTCACCTTAATTGTGATAGTTAATTTTTATTATTCTCAATAATAATTATCGTTAAACATTATGTTTAAATTATTTGAAAATATAAATTAATATACGTACAAATATGGAAGAATTCTATTTAAGTGAAAATTAACTAAGATTCACTTTTTTATTTATAATTAAATCTGATGATGGGATGAAAAATTGGGTTTTCATAAATTGTATAACTCATGAATAAAATTATTTAATATTAAATCTATGATTAATACGAATCATTGTATAAATAATAATTAATATTTATTGATGTAGAATATGTATTTAATATATATAATTAATCATTATTTACTATTATAATAAATTAAAAAGGATAATCATTATAAACATTATGATAGTTTTCAGAAAAATCTTGTTTTCAATCACAAAAATTTACATATACTAGAATATAATATAAATATGATTTACATATAATTAATTGGTATAAATATAAATAAATAATTATTATTTTACTCTAAATAATATTCAAAAAATAATTTTTCATATTTATTACCTAATGTTTTTAATGTGATTGATGGTTTTACAAGAAACAAATTTTTTTATTATTCACTAAAAATTTATTATTTCAAAAAAAATTCAAAAAATTTAATAATATGTTATTTAGATATTATATATAAAAAATTATGTTAGATTCATGATGTTAATTTTAAATTTTTACAAAAATTAAATATATTTTTTCTCACAAAAACAAATAATAATCTTATTTGAAGAAAACAAATATTTGAAGAAAAAAATTACATTACTAAAAATATATATACTATTTACTAGGAATATATAAATAATTTATATTGAGAGGAAAATTTTTTTATCTATATTTCATATTGTATTAATAACTATTCATAACCACCAATTTTATGGCTAGGTTATAAAGGATTCAAATTTCATAGGTCATTTAAGATTGGTGTTGCGTGTTGAATACGCTATGAAACCTAATGATGTTATTTCAAGATCCTAGGGTGAGATATTTATGGTATATTAATCATTATTATATCTCTATATTGAATTATCTTGACATAATAGTTGATTCAAATTGTATATATCATCAATTTTTTTATAATTTTGATTACACAACTGATCAATAATCATTATTATAATACCTAAGAACCTACTATAGTATGTAAATCCCATATCCTAAACTATCACATGATACACACACTTATGATAATATATTCATATGTATATTTAAAGGTGTAATTTATGAATTTTATAATTTCAAATGGTGGTTTTAAAATAATATACTTTATAAGAGTTATGTAATTTGTAACTAAAAAAAATATCTTTATATATAATTGATGATGTCAAAATAAGATTATTTTAAAAAAAAATTAAAACAAATTCGATTTATAATTATTAGGAAATAATGCTAAATTGAGATAACATATAAAAATATGTTTTTTCTATAAATGTTATTTTTCTTATATTTTAATTTTTAATATAAATGTTATTTTTCTCATATTATGATAATGGATATCAATAAATATATCCTTGATTCAGATTCCATATGTAAAAAATTGTAAATAACTATGATATTATTTTAATACTAATAAATTAATAACCATAATTTCTTTTTGATAATGATTATTAATGATGAAAATGGTAAATCCGGAATCTAGAATTTTTTTATTAGAAGTTCAGATAAAACATCTATATATCCATTGAAGGTTTGAAATTCATACCCATATGTATCAATTATTGTTTATCCTAATAACTCAACTAACTATCATTCAATTCCATTCTTATATCTTTCATAAAATTCGTTTCCAATGACATTTCCCTCTTTTCAAAAATAATATCAACTCACGTCCCTCCCTTCATCCCACACATATATTTTGAATTTCCATTTGAAACTCTATCATTATAATTTATCTATAACTATGTTATAATAACATAGTCCCATATTTAGTAATCATTATCTCAATCAGCAAAATTTCAAGAAGACATCCAATGAAAGATCAAGTCTCCAACATACATATTATCTCTAACTTATCTTTTTCATTATAATATTTCTCTCAAAAATATAATATAACAAATATAATATGATTAATTATATGTCATTAGTATTATAATATATTGTTATATCAATGATACATCCATTATGTATTCATTTCTATAATTTTATGAAATAAAAATAATGTCATGTGTGTGTTGTGGAAAATACATCCCCACGATGTAAAATGTTTTTTACTTTTCTAACACACAAGGAGATATATAATGATTATATTAAAAAATAAATTCGATTTTAATAATATAAATAATATTCTTGTATGTAAAATTTTAAAACATATAAAATATATGATCCAAAAACCATATTCATAAACTAAATCATTTAAAATAAGTAGACTAAGAGGTTAATATATTTTTCAAAATAGTATAATGTTTTTTATTGAATTCATAGTTTTAATGATAAAAAAATAATGATTATAATATAAGTAATTAGTGTCATATTTTCTATAGGAATATCATATTACAATATAGGTTCTGAAGTTGACTAAGGATGAGATACCATTGAGGTGTGAGGATCCAACTCGAGACAGTACTATTGTTAATGACCCACCACTCACATCAAAATTTCTCTATGTATAAGATTCTTCGATTATATGACACTGCCAGATTGTCATACTGCTGGAATGAATAAATAAAAAGGTATGAGAAACCATTAGTTGACATACCATAAGGATTTCATTCTTCCATATTAGTAATTTTTCTATGTATGAGATAATGATATATGAGGCACTACCAATATCATAAAACCAACAAATAATTTAAGCTAAACCTAAAACATAGAAAGACCCCACACCGCCAGACCAAAATCTTCTAGTTGAGATGCTTCAAGTGTAGTTGAAATTTGGATATGTATGAGACACTAATAGTATCATACTTCCAGTATCATACCTCTAGTGTCATACCACCGTACGACGACACCACCACTATGTTCTAGACATATATTTTTGCATTATATATTTCTAATCACTATATTTTTTCATGTTAATGAAATATAATATTTTAATTATTGTCCAATAACTTCTTGATATAAATCAATGAAGAGAGTGCCTGGAAGAAGTATGATGAAGCAATTGATCTAGATATATTCATTGTATTTGTTTCTAATAAAAGTTCAAAACACTACCACGTAGAATATGAGATACAAAAAATGGAGATTCAATAGTAGGATTAGAAAACTGGTATCAAATAAGGAATCTCAATCTGCATGAACATATATAGTGTTGAACCAGTTACAAACATAAATACCTCACCTGTTGAAAGCTTTCAACTATGAATTTGAAATACGTCATCACATCTAGTGGCTTCCTATAATCAAAGAAACATGAATTCGAGACACTCTATTTTCCTGACATATTCATGCGATCCAAACTCAAGATTCATTGCTGAATCGAATCAAGAGTTACATGATGCATTACAACAGACCAAGCATATCTAGATATTAAATTTATAGTATTATCTATTCATTTAATATTTATTAACTTTTCATCAGTGTGTGATATAGTATATTTTATATACACATTTTTTTTCATGTGCTAAATTATAAGATACATGATATCTTCTCAATATATTTTATTATTTTTAATCCCTGGGATAATAGTTATAATGGTCCATGTGTGGCATGTGTATTTTAACTCCCATGAGTAACTATGACAGAAGTCATGTGTGGCCTAGAAAGTGTTAACTATTTTAAAACCTAATCCATATTGTTGGTTATCAAGCTAATATTAGATAAACGAGTAGTGATGGGTGATCACCAAGTAAAAATGACTATGTCTTGATTAGAGACATAAATTCTTGTATTCATTATTTCTTTTGTGTGCATTGATTTTGTTTTTCTTTTTATTCTATTTGAAAATAATTTTTTTTAACTGTAAAAAAATATATACTTTGATAGTTTATGTTAATTTTCATTCATATAGAATATTGATCAAGTAACCAGATTTCCATTAGTTAAATAATATAAAATATTATTTATCTGAGTCAATATAAATCTTTATATATATATATATATATAGAATTATTATGATCTATATCATTCTGCATTCATTGATAAACTAGGTTATTCTTAAATATATGGTGGGTTTGAAAATAGATCATTTTAGAAAGAATTTTTTATTGGGTAGTAATTAACCCCCTCTTAAGATACTCACTATGAATAAAATATGGTATTATGGGATTATTTAATTAGAATTATTGATTTAAAATATGTTTCTACTGTGTTTTTAAATGTGTTTTAATGATCTCTATATCTGTTATTTCTAAATTTTATTCATTAATGTGGATAATGTTCTAGAAGGTTCTACAATCAGCATACCATTATTATTAATGAAAAAAATTATACTCAATGAAATGTTAAGATGAAAAATCTTATAGAAATTATGGGTTTTGAAATATGGACTATCGTAGATGAAAAATATGAGTTACCTACTACTTCTAGAGCAACATGGTCTGAATATACTACTGCTTCATATAATAATAAATATAATATAATGAATGATTTTTAATATTCTTTAAAATATGGGTAATTTAGTACAATATCTTCTTGTAAAACTTTTTTTCAGATTTGGGTCACTTTTTCAGTTTCCCATTATGGAATATCAAATAATAAAGAGATGATGACTAATACATATACTATTAAATACGATAAATTTTAAATGAGGCATTGAGAAAACATTTTTGTCATGTATTGTATGTTTAATTAGATTTTAAAAATGATGTTATCTTTGGGAAATATAGTAACATACAAGGATAAAATTGTGAGACTAGTAATATTACTACTAGAATGAAGGACATGCACAACAGTTTCAAAAATTAAATCATGTTACATAATTAAAATACTTATTAATGTGTTGATTAGAAAACATATGATGTATGAACAATAAGTAATGGTAATATCTTGAAATGTTATGGGAACTAATATAAATAGTATAACCTTTAAGACTACAACACATAGTCAACAAAAAAATTAAAAGGAGAAAGTCAAAGTCTAAGATAATAGTTTCAGTAATACTAAATCAGTTACTGATAATGATAAAGAGATGAATCACTTAGCTAAAAGGGTTACGAAATTTTACTAAAATAATATGTTTTTCTGAATGCCAAATTATTATGTAAAATTTGTTAATAGAGTAAATTTTAAAAACTATTGGAAGAAGGATAATGACATTACGTTTATTGTATGATATGAAATTAAAATAAATTTTATCATAAAATCAGACTATCCAATGATTATGTACAAAAAATAAAGAAAATGAAAAGAGATAAAAAAGGATAATAAATCCACCTTTAGTGCATATGAAGATAGTTCATGTGACTCTAATGGATAAACTTATGTTAATACATACATAGAAGACATGTTCTCCATGACTAAAGTCAATGAGGTACGTGATTCACCTACTATTTTTAGCATTTTCCAATAAAAAAGTCTAATAATTCTGAAAATTAAAAACATGATTATTATATATCAAATGAGGAATTATTAGAATATTATGACTTTATAGGAGATAAATTTATTGATTTAATGGATAATTATAAAAATATTAAATTCCAAATTGATCTAACTATAAATTTAAATTCTAAACTATTTATAGAAAAGGAGAAAAATTCGGAACTGCTCAATAAAAAAATTGAACTAAAACTGTCAAATGAGAGACTAAATATAGATCATGAAAAATATACAAATTGTATAGAGACGGTCAAAAAATATTGAAAAACAAGTTATACCCAAATATGTTACTATAATTGGATATGATTCCAGAATGTAAAGGATATCAGAGAGAACCTTTGTTTCTAAATCCACACATTAAAGTTCCAATACTAATAATTTTCCAAAAGGACCCTACAAGAAATAAATTAAAAAAATTCTACAAAAACCATCAAGAGAGAGTGGGTTCCCAAAGCACTATTTTGATACATTTATGGATGAAAATAGAAATGGGTACCAAAAGCATTATCTTTTTAAAATTTGTTTTTTTGAAAAAATACATGAAGGTGTCATGTAGAAATAAATGTAACATGGAATGTTTTTGTTGAAGACATTAGATGTAAAATTATTCAATCAAAAATATAATAATAACGGCTGATGGTGGACGTATAACCTTTGTGGATAATTAAAAAGGAAATATCATTATCCATGTGGAGATTTGTAACAAAAAGTAATAATTAATTTAAAAATATTTATATTATGATGGTTTAACAAATAATATTCTTAGAATTTCATAGATGCGTGATGATCAGTTTCAATATTATGTTTGAGAATTATTCATGAAATTTTTATGACTTTAAAAATGATTTAATTTTTACATCCTTGAGAAATGAAAATGTTTTTTTTGTATATTTTTATTCATTGATTTATCAAAATGTTTCATTTTCAATTACCTTTCACCATGCGTCATGGATTTAGAATATGATATTATGCCATTGAAACATTCACTATCTTATAAGATATTTATGAAAGGGTTTGTTAGGGATCCACCTAATATTTACTTACATATTGATAATTTTGTTACCAATGTTAAATAGGGAAACAACACGATGTTTCTTTTAAATTATTGAATAAATTGTCAACTTCTCATGCACATTATTTGGATCACATGGATTTGTATAGACATTCTATATTTTCTAGTATTAATGGGAATAAAAAATTTAATGTTCTTATAGATGATTTACCTAGGCCTTCATGGGTTTAATTCATGGTAATAAAATTGAATTCTATATATATTTCACCATGTATGCTATTTCTATTGAATTTAATAATGAGCATAGGATCTAGACCTTATAGAGTGATCCTAGAAATAAGTTTAAAAATAAAGATTTTAAATCATCTTTATCAGAAAATAGCTACAACTATAACACATATTCTCCTAGGACACCCCAACAGAATATATTTGTTGAATGAAGAAATAGAACATTATTAGTGATATCTTGAACCATTTTTAATGAGTATGAAATGCCTATAAATTGTTGGGTAGAAGCTATCAGTAGATGTTTCTTTATCATCAGTAGAGTTTTAATCAGACCAATCCTTAATATAACCTCCTATGAAATATGGAATAATATGAAACCTAATGTCAATTACTTTTTAGTTTTTTGATGCAATGTATTTATTCGTGAAACAAAGGATATACTTGATAAACTTGCATCCAATAGTGATTAAATAATTGTTCATGGATTTTCAATATCCAAAAAATCCTACAAGAATGGTCAAATAAGAAAATTAAAACATTGGAAGAGTCTGTTCGGGTAAAATTTGATTATAAATTTCAATATGAGCCTACGATACTTTATAAAGTCATGGGGATGATATATCTTCCCTGAACATAAATTCTAAACCATTATATTTTTTTTATGAAGGAGAAAAAATCATCTAGTTTTGAATAATTTCTAGAACTTCTATAAAATGAACATGAAAACCCATGAGTGACTAGTCTTTTTTTCTCAAGATATTTTAGAACCATTAATTACCATCCATTAGATGATATTGCAGGTTATCTATATATAGGAGCACAAACTAGATATTCTCTATGAATTCTAGTTGAATATCATGATTTCATGTCTCAACTTTATCCTATGAAAATAAATGATGCCATTAATTATTAATTTTGGATAATATAAAAGTATGAATAATTAAATTATATTGAACGACAAATAGTGTAGTAACATATAGATATCACCAATATGTCCTTGACATGTGGTGTAAATGGGTGTTTGGAAATAAATTTCATGAGATAGGAATTATTTTTAAAAACAAAGATAGATTTTTTTCACACGATTATTGTAATTAATAAGGAATTGACTATGAGGAAACCATTACACCAATGAAAAAATAGGAAGCCCAAATAATACTGCTTTCTTATGAAGAACATCATGATTTCAAGATTTATCAAGTGGATATCAAGAGTTCATTCAATAATGGTTTTTCAATTGATGATGTTCTTTATAACAACCCTTTGGGTTTTAAAATCCTCATTTTCTAAATCATGTTTTATGTTAGAAATTCATTTTATGACTTAAAAGAAACTCCCAGAGCATGGTATGACAAGATCAACAATTTTTTGATATCAAAAACTTTTTTAAAAAGGAATATATAATCCTACAAATTTAAAAAAATCAACATATATATTAGTAGTTACAATAATTCATTATGATACTATCAGGGGATCGTAAAAAATATATTTTTACTACCTTTTCTAAAATGATGAAAAATGAATTTGAAATGAGTTTAAAGGGAGAAATTATATTCTTTCAATTATTTTAGATCTTTTAAAAAAATTAAAATATTATTTTGAATCAAAAGAAAAATTTCCATAACAAGATAAAATGGATTGCACTAAGAGTATTGATACATATATGAGTACCACATATAAATTGGATCTTGATAATGTTTGGGAACCAGTTGATCAAACTGATATATAGGTATGTATGGAATTCTTCTCTACTCAACTTTTAGTATAAGAGATATTATATTTATTTTGTATATATTTGTGCATTTTAAAAAAACCAAAATGATTCTCACCTAGTTTTTGTTAAATGAATTTTCAAATACCTCATGTATACTAAACATTTATGATTTTTTACCCAAGAAGAAAAGAATTTGATTTAGTAAGTCATTCTGAATCTAATTTTGGTGAATGTAAGTTAGATAAAATAATCACCTTTAGAACATGTCACTTGGTAGGTAATTATCTTGTTTCATGGTGTAGTAAATAAAATCTGTTGTATTGTATACTACCCAAACAGAGTATATTAATGTATGAAGTTTCTATGAAATTTTTTTAGAAGAATGAAAACTCAAATAAAACATGGATATAAATTCTAACATGTTATAATACAATATACCCACACAAGTGCTATTATCATTTTCAAGAATCCAGTTTCTCATTCTAGGGAAAAACAAATAGATATAAGACATCACATTTAGAGTCATTTTTCAAAAAATAGATATCACTCATGATTTTACTTGTAAAAAACATCAGTTAGATAATGTAAACATTAAGACATTGAATTCTAGAGAATGAACTATATCAAACCTGAGCTAGGAATGATAAATTATAGTTATGTTAAAATTTCTATTGACACACCATTGTGGTTGACACACTGTTGTGGGTGATACACTATTGTGGTTGAAATATCCTTGGCATGTTATGTTATTTGTTTTTCTAGCCATTGAATTATCATAATACTGTCTTTTCACACCGTTGAATTATTATACAATTACATTTCATGCCTTTTTGAATTTTTCTATTACATGATATTTCTAAACAACCAGTATATTTCTCCATGTTTAGGTTATTTTATATAAAACTATTACATGTTTTTACATGGATATCAATTTCAATTTAAAGTATTATTTCAATTTTAGTATACCTAATCTCACAAATGATAATAATTATAATAATTTTTTTCCCAACCTTGATCCCCACATGATACTCTCATATCACTCTCGATCCTAGTGAAACCATTTTCACTCTGTCACATTAAATCTTATCTTACCCTTGACCATTTTATCCATGTCGATCTGAGTTCCAAGGATGATTAATGATTTTTAACATTATCATTCTATGTCTAAAAAATCAAAGATGTAGAATGAGGAGATGCGTATACTTGATCAATTATCTCCTATTAATCTTGTTGTTGAAAACACAGTTTTTGTTGTAGAAAAAGTTGTTTAGTAAAAGTTGTTTTTGACCAATAAGTCTTTATTTATCAAAGTGAATCAAATTCAAGGATATTTTGAGTGGGTTTCTTCTACAAAACACCTTTATATTGGAATAAAATCTGTGTTATTTATCAAAATGTAGAATTTTTATTCAATAAAGTTGGTGAAGATGGGATCTGAATTCATGTCATTGGATAATTGAATGGATTTTCCTCAATAAAATGGGATAAGTGTTTTGGTGTTCCTCATAATGGATTCAATGATGACACCCATGTCAATATTCAAGATGCTAGTGATTTCTTCATATATTATGATTCTCTTGTTTTTCTAAAACAAGATGATATAACCAGAAGGATTGTTTCCTCTTTGATTGGGGTAATGTGTAGTCTTATTTTCAAGTATGTACAACACATGCTTTTCCCAAGGAAGGGTGACTTTTCAACATGAGGGGACCATGATGTGATTCTTATTTATATGATGATATAATGTCATGATATTAATCTATGAAAATATTTCATGGTTCATATGTGAGAGATGACCATGACATCCACATGATAAATTCTTTTGATCTGACCAACGTTGATTTCTACCATGTTGGAGGCCAATAGAATAGTACGTTATGATGAAGAGTCTATTAAATACTATATTGGTTACTTTATATAAATATATACTTATTAAAAAATTAATATTATAAGGGACCCTTAAAAAAGAATTTGGGTTGGAGATTTTATGAATTTTAATGTTTGAATATAATCTAATTGATCATGCAACCAGGACTAATGTTTATGTTGATCCATGTTTGGAGCATGATGTAATAGTGAAATAATCTGATGAGGATAAGGAAGAAGTTATTGATGGAATAATATATGGATATAGGGAGTGACCCAGATCTATCTCAAAAAGCTTCTCCAATTACTTTTAGATCTCATAGTCCACCTAGGATGCTTCAAAAAATACAATATTAGGCTAAAAGGGATGAATATGATATTAATGTCTCAAGATAGAAGCATAATAAAAGTTCAAAATGAACTAAATACGATGATGATTTTAAGGAGGAGGAATTATTGGAAGATGATAACAAGTATTGAAGTTATAATTTTAATTATCAAGACACTAAAGATAATGGTGCTAGTTGTTGAATCAATAGAGAATATATGGACATTCCTCTAATGGTTCTGGATGCACCTAGTGAAGTGGAGGAATCCCTGTATGTTGAAATTCTTCATGAATCTCACATTGTTGATGATGTTAGGGGGAGTCAGTTTCCACCGATCATGATGTATTTGATTTTTCTGTGAATGATCTGTTATGTGTTATAACTACTATTGAATCGAATGTTTCTAAAAAATAAAAAAAAGGATCATAATGAGGGAAGAAATTAGAGATGAATAGTTAGTTGATTTGAATGTATATAGGGATCATATTGGTGAAATTTTTTTATTTTTAATTCATTGATGATGTGAAACAATATGTTTTTAAGATGTTATATGATCCTAATATTAGTATATTTTTAGAAGATGGGTCTACCAGTGCTACTACATAGAGATCAGATGATCAATATTTGAAATAAACCCATAACGGTGTTGTGCATTAATTGATATAAAAAGTATGAATTTTGAGCTAGAGGAGGTTGGAACTATTATTTAGTCCCTTTTACCACTTCTATAGTAATTTCTAAGATCTATCGTAGGTGGGTTGATCTAATTTTATATAGATTGGATAAAATTCATTTGGATTTTACCAATCACTATAAGAATTGAGGTTTAAAGTGAAAGAGATCCTAATGGGTTAATAATATATGTAGTATATTTTGATGTAATTTTTAAAAAATCCAAATTTTTTCAAACTCCTACTTCTGAACCTACAACAGAACCTGTTTTGGTTCTAGTTTATGTAGTCACCAAAAGGGACATGAATTATTTTGCATTGAAGTTGATGTCTGATTTTTCATTGAAGTAAAAGGATATGTCACATAAAAAAATCATATATGGGAAGGATTCATGGTTAATATTCATGTTATTTATTTAACATATCCATCCAAAGATGGTACATCACATTCATTCGAGGAAAAATGAGAATAATCATTTGAGTGGTGAACTTCATATCCTCAAGTATTTAATTGATGGAATATGATATGAGTTTAACTACTCCTTAGTAGGAATTCTAAATAGTCTTAAAGAATGTTATTGATATAATTATATTTTGTCTTCTCTAGCTGTAGAGATTGATTAGTTAATAAAATTGTCAAAGATGATGTTTATGCATCCTCTAGTGGACCCATAGATGAGATCCTATGGTTTATTTAGAAATTATTTGTAAAAATGAAAATGTAACTGAGAATGATTGTATAATGACTAGGACGTATTAAAAATGCATGGAGAATTACAAATATATTGTTAATAAAGTCATTAATTAATATCAATTTCAAATATATACCATGAATGGAATGAATACAAATTTAAATTTCATGATTTGATAATTTTAGGATGCATCATATGACTCAAGAATTCAAAGAACATGTTAGACAACCTGAGTAGGTTACCCCAATATTGAATTGGTTTATAGAAGAGAAGGGTTACTTATTAATGAATGAACGTGAGTAATTTTTCATTAATCACAATGACAGGAAAAATTGAAGAGAGAAAGTAATAGTCAAAGGGGGGATGAAAAAATTAAAACCCCAGACGTTTGGTCGAAAAAAAGACACACAATCATGAGGAAAGGAGCCCAATGAATAATAAATAATAGAACGATCACATGGGATTCCTTGGGAATCTTGAGAATCGGTATCAACATTACACTATAGCGATGTGTGCGTTAAGCATGCTCGACTGATGATGTTCAAGAATCATCTAATAAAAAAAATTATAGACTAAGGGGTCATTATTTCCCTATAAGGAGTTTCAAATAACTAAGGATCCTATTTCAATTTCACTAAAGATGATATTCTTGGAATGCGAAAAGACGAATCCCATTAAGAATAACCATGGATTCTATAATAAGAGAGTCATTATGGAACTAGTTACTACTAAACGAGATAATGATTTAGCTGATGTAATCAGGATCAACGCCTCCACCTTCCATTTTTCCATGGTTACAAGATCCATCAATGTTGATTTTGAATCCATATCCAAGAGGATTCTTGTAAACCCATCATCTTTGCGCAGGTAAGTCCCTAGAAGTTAGCATGGATCGTCTACTATTCATTAACAACCTCATTGAAGGAACAATATCCCATACGTTCAACAGTGACCCCAAGTCCACCACTAAGCTTTTGGAATGAGTAAATATAGATAAACCAAAGCTTGCAGAACTGATGACTTATTCCTTATTTGTAGCACAAAAAATTGTCTAGAAACTTTCCCTGATTATGATGGTACTTTCCTTCCTATCGACACTTCTATCTTCGATCATTTGGAAAATCCTATAAGAAAAGTTATCAACATTGACATATCAATAATGAGGAGATCATCAAAACCGAACCAGACCATCCTCACCCAGTCAGAATCAAAAAATAAATGGTTGATCGATTCCCACTTGGTATGCTAAGAGTATATGCATTTAGAAACCAAGTATACACCTATATATTGAATCATGTCATCTGTCAGGAAAACACGGTTCCAAATGTACCGGTTATGAATGTTATATTTGGTCAGGATATTCCTTCACTATACGAACTAGCCCGCACCTGCATTAGTGATAATTAAGTTAGCCTAAGAAAAAACCAAACCAGACATGACTATCAATTATGTTCCAATGAACACGAGTTTCTTTGGATCAATTGAATGTAGAATTTTGATTACAGTTTTATGTTGGTGTGATTCTAGTGTGGTATGAATGAGCCTGGGAAATTCACTATATTGTGAAAAAATTTATTAGGGGTAGGGAATCCTGAAAATACAAAGCTCTCTCCCACACAATTGTGGATCCAAAAGATGACTTCACAATGTACACCAAGCCACAAAGACTAGCGTTACAATTGTTGAATATTTATGTTTTTTTTTTCAAAGGTGGGGCTAGGCCCCAAAATATTATATTAAAAGAAGATCAAAGGAGAACACCGAAGTCAACATGTAGGATAATACATCAAGTTCCCTGTCCCGGTGAACCAATCTTTTTCCTTACCTTGTCAGCAATTAATCTTTCTTTCTCTCTCCATTCGTTCCATGTTTTGGCACTGATATGCCTTCGACCTCTTCCTCTCGTATAGTGGCTTTCAAGCTCCTTGGCTTGCTGTAGCAATGATTCTACATCTTCATCCGAGCTGTCAGCTTGCACCTCCTCCTTCATCTTCAAGGCCTCCTTTCATACCCTTTTTTGACTTCTAGTTCTGACTTGTTGCCAGGTACCTTCATCATCTCCATCTTTTTGGTGACTTTTCCTTGGTTTATCTGTTTTCTGTTCTGTCTCCTGCACATCCAGTGTAGAGATAAGAGATGATTCTTTCAAGGTGTTACTCACCTTCCCCGCTGGGGTGGCCGAGGTGTTTTCCACCACTTCATTAGCCGGAGTGATTGAGTCTTCAACAGCCACTACAACAGGTTCATATATTGATGGAGCCAGAGAAAGAGAAGCAGAAACATCCTTTTCAGAAAATCCAGGTGAAGCAGTAGCTTCACAGTTTTTAAAACACCCACTCAAGTCAGAAGGTGTCTGCTGAATTTCCAGCAGTTTTTGTGGGTGCAAAGTCGTGGTTTCCACCTCTTTCCGAGGAGGATCAACAATTACAATCTCTAACTGACCTGCAGCACTACATGGAAAATTGGAATTTCTCACATGCTCATGAGGAGAGATCTGCCTATCATCCTTGCCAGGTGAGGGAAACGTGGGTGATGAAGCCCCAATATCCCCCTCAACTCCAGGAGGAACAGCCACAGTGGGATCAGAAGATGGATACAAAGGCGTTTTTCCAGCTTTTTTATCAGCACAAGAATGTGTGTCAGAGGAGGAAGAAACTACTTTCACCAAAAAAGAATCATCTTGAACCTTGGCCACGGGGGTCTGGGAAACAGTGAGCCCCACCTTTTCCGGAACCTGAGTGAGGTCCTTGGCAATATGGGTCTCACAATTCTCCCCGTGCTCAACAATATCAGCCCAAGACCGAGTGCCATGCTGTCCAGTGATCAACTGAGATTGATCATGCACAAAAGATGGATCCACAATATGATCTGCTGTGTTATCTGCCAAAGTATTATGCATAGAAATAGGCGGAGGTGAAACAACCTTCTTTTGATTATTGTCAAGATCACATTGGACATAAGGAACAGACATCGTCTGAGCAGTATTAACAGAAATCAGGACATCCCCATTAAGACCAGCAGTCTGTGTAGTTAAACCAGAACTATTGGTCTTCTGGTGATGTGATTTTTTGAAGCAGGAATGCATATCATGCCCACGTTTAGCACAGGAAGCGCAAACAATTGATCTTCTACAATTTGAAGACTCATGACCTATAGTCTTACAGTCTGAGGAAAACTTGGGGAGGTTTTCATATTCGATTTTCAGTTCCAATTCATCAACATCGGTAGAGAGAAAGACCTTATCAATCAGTGTAGAACAAAGATCAATTTCAACTAAAAACCTGGCATAGTGTCCATACCTGGCAGCTTCCGTTTCCTTGTCCAATTTGATTGGAACTCCCATTGCTAGAGCAATATCATATAGAATGCGAGGGTGCCAAAGGATCCAATTTAAACCAAATACCTTCACCCAAGTCTGAACTGTCGTATTTCCTATTTCTAGTGGGTTAAAGCTTCTGTCCCATTCTCGGATATGCAAGGCTCCAGGCTTGAAGGAGATAGAGCCGTGACCCCAGGCATGCATCTTAAGGTCTTCAGATGGAAATAAGATGTGTTAAAACCCTTTCCCTAAGGAGATACATTTCCAGGAATCGAAACCCCAGACTTCCGTCAAGCGTTGTATTAGAAGTTCAAGCTTCCATGGCGTAGAGCCTTTCGGCAAGATGAGTCTGGCAATGATAGAGTGCGCACCCATCTCCAGTCTTTCCGATATAGCATCCATATCAGCTTTGACGTGAGCTACTGCGCCTTTCCTACGAATATCAGCATTCGAAGCTTTGAAGGAAGTAAAGTTGCGGTTATGAGAACTGACCTCATTTCTATTCGAATCCGAAGATTTTCGATTCACGAGCGCTGATGCTGCCTGGAGTTTATGAGAATCGAAACGCCCTTGTGCGAGAAATTCCGCCATTGATGTTGAAGACGGAGGGTGCAAACCCTAATCGACATATCGAAAAGCCAGGGTGCGTTCCGCACTGCTCGCCATCCAAATATTTATGTGTATCATATGCCCCGTCGATGAAACCTTCTATCTAGAATCACATATGTTCTCTCCATATTTTCCAGTCCCAAACTTTCTCCACAAGTAATTTCCTTCCAACAACCATATTCCATCTTATATTGAAGGATATAATTAGTATCAGTCACACTCTGAAGGCATGTACCACCTACGTCCACTAGTTTGGCCATCCTAGCCCTAGATGCCTAGTGGATACGACCCTCTCCATATGCATACCAAACAAAAGAAAACCATTTTGATTTTAATTTTCAGAATCACTACTTTTGGTACATTAATGAATGAGAGTACATACATCATAATAGATGTGAGGATAGAGTTAATCAGTGTAACACGACCCCCAAACGATAAGAAATGAATCATCCAATTATTGATGCGCTTTGTAATTTTTGTTTAAAAGATATCAACGTGCTGCATGAGAAGACCACCATCATAAATTGGGACCCCATGATATTCCATTTAAAATTTTTTACTTACTAACATTATGAAGTCCTCAATATTGTGGACATGACATTCAGAACATGATTTAAAGTTGTATAAGCTTATCTTCTCATCATTGATATGTTTTCCGCTCCACTTATAGTAATCTTTGAAGGCCTTAAAACCCCGTTGAATTTATATATTTTTTCTATTAATATAATTAAACATGTCACCAACATAGAGAATGTGAAATATTCCATTGAAATGTGAGTTTTTTCTAAAAGGAAGTACATTTCTGTTATGAATAAAATTAGATAATTATATGCTAAAGGATTCTTGGACTATAATAAAAATGCATGGGGAGTGAGGATATCCACATCATAGACCTCAAAATTTTTTAGAAATGCTGATGATCCTTACCCTGAACTTAATAGTGATCTAATGAGAGTTGAAACACCTGAAGAATATATTCGACACCCAAATTGTGAAACCTGATTTGGTTAGGACATCCAAAATAAAACCCCATTCAATTCTATCATATTTCTTTTCCATGTCAATTTTAATTTCCATGTTGGATCTCGTGGTTTTCTTGTTTATGTTTCCAACCATCTCTTGAGCTAGAGCAATTGCTTCAAGAGTTGACCCCCCCTTTGAAAAAACCATTTTGTTCATCTGAAATCCACTTTTGGAGGTGAGGGGAAGTCCTCCTATTGATGATACTAACCAAATCATTATAAACAAAGTAACACATACTTATTATCCTATGATTCCGAATAGAAGAGGGTTTATTCACCTTTAGAATAAGAATTAATGTTGTACAACATGCCACACACATAATTTTTCTACTAAAAATGTAGTCCTACATAATGTTACCAAAATCCATTATAAACACCTCCCATGAAGCCACATAAAAGGATCTCATAATTCAATCCTGTTGAGGATAACATTCATGATTTATAGAGTTCACAAAATCCCAATCATCCCTCTCCTTAGAGATCCTTCCCATCTTAGAATTGATACCATCATACAGAACATTCAGGACAACTTCACATAAAGAAGATTCACCACATAGATATCCTTCAAGCAATGTTAGACTACTACCCCAAGCAAGGATTTTAAATGAACATCCACTATATCACCCACTTTATGATGTTTTTTTTGTGTGATGGAACCATCCTCCTTAAGGATATTGGGATGGGAGCGATTAGTTTTATTATTGATACAAGAAAGAAAAATGTCATGTTTTTTTACCAGCCTTAAATCATTTATATTTGAATTTCTCACATGCATAACATTCTTGTAAAAGTATAATTTCCTCCAATTTCTAATTTCTGTCAATGAACTCTAGAAGAAAAATAATCATTCTTTTTTTCCTCAAGATAGGATTCAACCACCACAAGCTCTCTGTTCACTATATCTAGCTCTTGAAAGTGACGGGGGGATTCTGATCCATGTAAACAGGTCCCCTTTATTCCTTTTGAGTTTTTTGTGGAACCCAAGCCACAAAATGTCATGAATGGGTTTCCTCCAAGAATAGTGTACCATAGATAGTAAATAAAGAGCATAAGTCCAACGTTTAGAGGAGAAAAACATGGATGTAGAATCCACAGTAGATGACTTATGAACAAATATAGGGGAATGGTGAGAAAGATCAAGAAATTGGTGAGAAACACGTACCCCTAGATATTAAAAAAGGAAAAAATGTTTTCCAAAAACTAGTACAATACACTCGACATGTGATGGACCCCAATTTTGTGATTTAACCATGTAATGTTTTCACTAGTGAAACCTAAGTATTGATGTCTTTTTCAAGCCATGAATGAAGTAAAGGAATTCATGTCCTTCCGATGATAAGTTGCACCTCCCATTTTTTCAGAAGGTTCTCAGATAACATTGAGATCACTACTATGAAGGCAAGCGATTTGCCCTAGACCAATGCTTTCATGATAGTTCCATTACTAATTTCTCATCTTCAACTCCCATTTGAAAAAGATAAAAGTATAAAAATCAATGAGATCCAGAATTATAATACATTAATTTGACATGCCTATCTAATATATCATGAATATTAATTCAAACTGAATACTTTCAGAAAATTTAGATGTGGTAGTTTGTGGGTTCTTCAAGCATAAAATGACGAATTCCCATTCTAAAAAACAATTTAGCAATATTGGACCTAGACTGTTTCATTTCATGTAATTCTAAAATATTGGACCTACTCCTGGATAATTAATAGAGAGAAAATCAGTATACACTTGGACCATGAGTCCATGGGAATTATAATCAATAAAAGATATAGTTGTAATAGGTTGTGCTAGGTTTCTGACACTGGTGATGGAAGGTATCTATGATAGAGAGATGAGCATGGTGATCCCCTCTTGGACAGGGACCTCATACAAACTTCAGAATGAACCAATGTGGAAGAGGAAGAATGTGTGTTTCCCTCATCTATAATATACGATAACACAATGAAATATTTAGAGATCAATATCGGGGTGATCGACTGGGATTTGGAAACGTGCTGCACAACCATACTTATAGAATCTTTCTGACCAATCAAGTGAAAACAAGGCTAACCCATTAAAAGATGAGCACCCATTGGTAGAAGATTCGAATCTTGGAAGTGAAGGGATTCATCTTTTTCAAAATCATTGATATGTCCCAAGATTAGTGCATTCAAAAACATATCGATATAGAAGGCACTTCCTAGAGGAGAAAAAGGGATACTTGGCTTTAACATAACCATTTTCAGTTTGGGGTGGGGCTTTGACGGGGTAGTTAGGACTACAAGGGGAGGAATATAGCCAAAAAGGAGAGAAGGATGGTGCTGGATAGAGGAGCGACTGATGAAATTTTTGGTGGAGATGTGATAAAATAGAGGAAGATAAATCTCAACGGGCAGACAAATAGATGAAGAGATGCATGTCTCATGAACAATTGTAGGATCTAACTGCCGATATGAGATATGAACCGCTCACTAACGCCTATAGGCTAACAACTCATGACCACAAATGCAATAGGATGAGCAGTACCTGGGTGAGTATCGATAATGTAGAAGGTTGCTCGATTCTAAAGAACCATCAATGTGATGGGGGAGATGAATGTGAGCCCATGGGAGACATCCAAAACCTTACAAATCCCCCCAACAGAATCCTCTCAGAGATGAACTAATTGGTCCTCAGCCTAATGGAATTCACCTAAATGATTTCTAATCCACCCCAGAAATTCCAGATTGAAGAAGGGAAGTGGGAGGCCAGGTAGGGAAATCAGAACCACCACATGAGGAGGCTTTTATCAATGGTGGATGTCAATGGACCATCGAAGAAGGCTGAAGTGACAACAACTGACTGAACGAGGGATAAAGGGCCATGCCATGATGAAGTCACTATTGGGAAAGAAAGGAATGTGATGAATGTGTAAAAAATATAAAAAGGCATATGCACAATAGAAATTAAATCATTCCCCCTAAATACCAGATGCACAGTGACAAAATTATGTGTGCAGAAATTTAAAGTTGACACTGGAAATGATTACGTAGAAAACCCAAAAGGGAAAAACCATGGGACCTAGTCCAGAAAGATGGATCCACTAAAATCAAGTGGTACACGATAGAGACTCCAAAAAATGGAAGGGATATAAAATGTAATAATCAAGATTAAAAGTGTTGATTAATAGATAGAGAGAAAGAAAGATGATCGTCGAAGAAAGGATTTCTAGAAATGGGATTTGGTCTCGGTGTTTTTGCTACCAGTTATCTTGAAATTCATTGCCCCTACATCGTTTTATAAGAAGAAGAATCTTCATCAAATAATATCACCACATCAAAAGTGTGTCATTTCATGAATTAATTCTCATTGTCTAGACATGCATTAAAACACAACATTAAATGAAAAATATCTCGGTGCTCCAATTGATGAGGCATTACCCGGTGAGACCACCATGAAGGCACCCAAAAAACTCCCCCTCTGACTCATGTGGGGATCACTGCCATGCCTGAAATCAGTTGTAAGATCTCAAATTTTCCTTTGGGAAAACTCTTGTTCAGCATGTCTGACCTGTTGTCATCAGTGTGGATCCTATTATCTCTAACTGTCCCGAATTAATGATGTTGCAGATCCAGTATGTTTTGACCCACCATGAAAGGGGAAATTATTTCCCAAACAAATATAACTCTGACTATCACAAAATAAAACATAATTTTCCTCATTTAAACTATTCCCTCAAATAAAAGTTTTCATCCACAACAATTCTTTGCAAGCCTCTATAACTGCAATAAACTCTATCTCTCTGGTAGATAAAGTAACACATCACTGCAATCTAGACTGCCAAGATACAGATCCCCCAAAAAAGTGATCAGATAGCCTGATGTAGACTTCCTTGAATTGATATCTCTTACCATATTTGAATTTTTAAATCCAAAAAGCATATGTTACCCTTAGCCAAAACACAATCTCAGATCAGAAGTACCATGAACATCACAACAAATGTACTTCATTGCTCTTAAATTTTATCTACCTGGATTAGATATAAAACGAGTAACCCCACCAACTGCATGAGAAATATCAAGTATAGTACATACCATTGAATACATCAAATAGGAAATAGAAGCTGAATAAGGAATGTGATGCATATCCTTTATCTCTTCGTCAATAGAAGGTGACTAAATAGTGTTGAGCTTAAAATTTAAATCAATAAGAGTACTGAACACTTTAGCTCATTCCATAGAAAATATTTGATGAAAATTCTCAATGTATCTCTATTGAGATAACCACAATTTCTTGGCCTTCCAATCATGGAAGATCATCATGCCAAGAATCTATCATGCTGGACCCAAGACTTTAATCACAAAATATTGAACAAGATCCTTCATCAATATGTTAATTATAAAATTATCATTTCCAAAAATGATAATATCATAAATATACAGTAATAGTATAATAAAATCATCATATGTATCTGAACAAAAACACAATTTCTAAAAGATATATTTCTAAAACCCTGATGGTAATGGAAGATTCAAACTTCTTATACCACTACCTTGGAGCATGATTCAAATAATAGAAACATTTCATCAACATGCAGACATGAGTTTCTTTACATTTTTCAAGAAAACCCACTGGTTTTTCCATGTAAATTTTCTCCTATAAATATGCATGGAGTAATCTTTTCTTTATATCCATCTGGTCAATTTTTCAATCCAAACTAGCATCCAAAACAATAAAAACCCGAATGGAATATATTTTGACAACAAGTGAGAAACTCTCATCAAAATCAATACCATTCTTGTGACGTAATCCTTTGAAAAATAACCTTTCCTTGTATCATGGAACAAAACTGGATTCGTCATTTTTAATTCGATAAATCAACCAATTTTGAAAAAGCTCCTTTCCTTGTCAGTAACTTCACCATCTCAAAAGTTTGGTAGTCATCTCATCAACCAATGTTTCAACCCATATGTCTTTCTGTTCACTATCCATTTCATCATCAAACAATTCTGGTTCTCCCCCTTCAGCGAGGAGCATATAATCATCTTGTGAATATCGAGTCGAAGCGGTGTAATGTCGAGATGACCTCCATAGTGGAACTATAGGTTCATTAATAACCCCTATAACTGAATCAACAGAATCATAAGGTGAATAATAAACATCAACTACAACTTGTTCACCTTGATCATAATTATTTACAACAACATGATCTTTAGAATCCAAAATATGAGGTAAATGTGAATCATCACCTAGCTAAAGACTGAAAAACCCACTAGAAGTTGGAGAAGCAACTTTATCTCCCTTATCAATGTCGGTAGTAGTCTGATCATCTTTAATCATTGCATCAAGGCTTATGAAATGTTTCTTCAAAATAAGATCATAGAACATGTACCCAAACTCATAGTGTCCATAGATAATAAAAATACACCGACATGTATTACAATCCAGCTTGGATCTCTTATCTCTAGGCACAAGAATACAAAGCCTTGAAACCAAAAACACACATGTGATCGTACCTGATCTCTTTTCAATACCAAAACATGTCTGGAGTTTTGTCTATAAAGAAAAAATAGTGAAAAATTGATAATATAAGCAATAGTATGTAAAGCCTAACCCCAAAAATGTCCCGGAAACATTAATTCTGAAAGCAAAGAACGAACTCTTTCCAATAAAATCTTGTTCATCTACTCAACTAAAAAATTCAGCTGAGGTGTATTGGGTGGAATCTTTTGATACTGAATACCTTCCTACCTGTAATACTGATCAAACATACCACAAAAATATCCCCCATTTCTAGTGAAAATACTTCTCAATTTATTTCCTAATACTCAGTAAAAACAATAAATTTCTTACAAACACTAAGAATCCAACTTTTTGAATTGAAAACATAAACCTAGAGCATTCATGAGTAGTCATTAATTAATGTATCAAAATAAAGACTATCACCACAATTCTTAGATTTCGAAATACCAAAAACATCATAATATACCCATTCATGTACACGTGACTTCATGTGAGGAGGATGACTACTGAAACAAACTGTGCTCTCTTTCCCAGCCAAGAAATGATCACATGTGTCGAATTTGACACTCTTCAAATATGGAATAAGATTTATCTTGGCCAAATAACCAAGGCCTTTCCATTGATGTGACTAAGACTGTTATGCAACAAATTTTATGAAACACTGGACTCAACAACGCAAGTAGCATCACTAGAAATAAATGCTCTAGTCCAATACAAACATGATTACATCTTCCAACGAGCAACAATAAAAGATCCCTTGGAAATATTCCATTGGAAATCACCAAAAGTACTGATAAACCCTTCATCATCCAGAATGATGGTATAAATATGATTTAAACGAACCATAGGTTCATGCAAAACAATCATCAAAATTAGTTTACTTCCTATACCGGTCTCTAAACAAACAGTCTGGATGCCTACAACATCAGCATGAAAATCATTTCCCATCATCAAAATCACAAAATTACATGGGTTTTACGATGTTAATAAATTTGTTTTTTGATGTCACAGGAAAACGTGCACAACTGTAAACAACCATGTAAGAATCATCAGAATAAATGTCAACGGAGTCACAAACAATAACATTATCACCCCTGTAGTGGCAGAAACATGATGATATACGTTGCCATTTTTATTCAGTGGATTTTAATTTATTCTATTTTATCTTTTTAGCTGATATGAAAATTTAATTTCATTCCCCTTCTTACCACAATGATGACATTCAAAATTTCTCTGCTTTAGTCGGGATTTGCTTCTGCCTCTTCTCTTTCCTCGAATGCTCTGCCAATAGTCCAGGCTTCCCCCTGTTATCTCTGACAAAAATCACTGAAGAAGATTTCTCCGGAGTGCATCTTCTGACCTCTTAAATTAAAATAATGTACTTGATAAAAAAATGTCACAACACTATTAGAGTAGAACCTATTATAATAACATGTAAATTCTCCAATGAATATGGTAATCTGTTAAGAAGTAAAAGAGCTAAAACCGCATCTTCAAAATTGATACCCATTCCAAAAAACTGATCAAAACATCATTTATATTCACTTAAATATTCAGAAATATAAGTACCTTATTTATACCTCAAGTTCATTATTTGTTTGAGAAGAAATAGTTTGCTATTTCGCGTCTAAGAACCATATGTCATATCATGCTTTTCCCATAATGTTATGGTATGATAGATGTTGACAGTGTGGTTCATCGCGTCGTATTCCACCAATTAGATAATGAATCCACAAACCATATCATGATCGAGTGACCTTTCACTATTCGACATCCTGTCTAGCTTCTCAGTACATAAGACTAGAAGATGCATTCTCTTGACAAAAAGCAGATCTTTCATTTTAAGTCTCCATATATGGTAGTCGGTACCTGACATCAAAATCATCAGATTGTAGTTGGTCTCCATAATAAATAAGAAATAAAAAGAACCAAAACCTCTAATACATGATTTCAGGAAAGATGGTTAAGATATGAAAGCACAAGCAATAGTAAAAGGAAAATGTGCTGCTGAAATTAAATATTTCCCCCAAAATAGCGGATCCACAGGGAAAAAATAAAGTGTGCTGAAAAATACAGTTGACACTAGAAATTTTTACGTGGAAGAACCAAAAATTAAAAAATCACGGGACCTAGTCTAGAAATAAGGATCCACTAAAATCAAGAGGTACATTGTAGAGACTCTCTAAAATAGAAGGTATCTTAAAGGTAATACTCGTGAATAAAAGTGTGGATCAAAAGGTAGAGAGCAAGAAATATGATAGTCTAAGAAATGTGATCACCAAATGATATTTTCTCTCGGTGTTTTTGCTTCCGGTGATTTTGAAATTCCATACTGCTGCCTCCCTATATAAGAAGAATAATCCTCATCAAATAATGTCACTGTGTCAAAATAGTGTCACTGCATGAATTAATTCATGCGGTCTTGGTCCACAATAAAACACCCCATTAAAAGAGAAACAATGTGGTGCTCCAATCGAATAGGTGTTACGTGCTGCGCCAACCAGGAAAGAGCCCAATAGTCATCCCAAGAAGTGATATTTTTTTTGATGGAGTGACAATTGAGAATTGAGACGGATGTAGGAACCTCTAATCCCCAAGAAGTGACAAAATATTGGAACAGGGAAAGCGGAGGCCTGTGCGTGATGAATCTTTCCTCGAGAGTCCATATCTACTGATTAGACTCCTCACCAAAGGACAATGCCAGGAATACGAGGTCTCGGCACCCTTCTCCGAGACAAAGCAGACAGTCAAGAAAGTAACCACCGTAAACAATGAAAAAGGCATTAGATGACCTAGGGGTTCCGATCTAAGAATAATATCCTTGATAGAAGGGACAGATCATGATGATTCCCTGGTCCTATAGGATGCTCTAACTAAGGGAAATCCAAAGCACCAGTAGGAGTGCGGGATGTGGAGCGACCAAACTCTAGTGACTACAGATGAACTGGAGCCACCAGAGAATACATCGGGGATCAAGAAATGAGCGAGGAAATATGAATGTTTAGGGGAACATTATTCTCCTTAGATAAGATAAGAGGGTCCATTATTTACTAGTTAAACAAAAGGATGACTTCTTTAGTTCCATGGAATGGTGCAGCCCAATAATATTGGATTTCATAAATATTATGACAATTTTTTTCATGTTCTAGGCCAAGTAGATTTAGTTTAATCAAAAATTTGGATTACCCTTAAATTTTATATCAAACATGGAGTTACTGGGTGTTATATTTTACCTATGAAATCTATTTTTCAGCCTTTTCATGTAGATCCTTTGAATGATACACGCCATCTCATGAAAGTATTTGATTTGAAATATCATCCCCTTCTAGATATTACCATTCATTCTCCTATTTCTATTACTACACTTCATCACACTAATCGTAATTCCATAGATACACTAAAATATATTGACAATGATAAATGAAAATAACTAATGGACACCTCTTTTAAATCGTGATCTTAATTTTTTTTGTTTTAGACTTTTTATTTTATTTTTTTGAAAGGAAAAAAAATTTGTTAATCAATATTCATGACTCTATTTTTTCTTATTATTTTTTCTCAATTTTATATTTTTATAATTATTAATTTTTTGATAATCCCAAAAGGAGGAAATTTTTTATGTCATGGAATATCTATTTAGGAGATTTTTTCATTGCTACTATGTGATAGAAATCATTCTATTTATGATACATACCATTGATACTTATTCTTTTCATTATTTTTTAATACCCACTTCACTTACGTAGATTATTAAGATATTCTTTATACAACCTTGGATATTATATCTAATATTTTGTAAAATATTTAATGAATAATGTTTTACTTTAATATTATTGTTTAATTCCATGATTTGTGATCATGAAAAGGGAGAGATTACTGACCTCTTCGTTCTAAAGATAAAAAATAGTTATTCTTATGTTATTAATGATATTCATATTTTCCATAAGAATATTATATTTTTATATAGGATTTGAAATTAACTAAGGATTTGACACCATTGATTATGGACCCACAAAATCGAGACATTTTTTTCCATGACTCGCCACCAGCCTCAAACATACACTATGTATAATATATCACCAAGATATCAGAAGACTAGAATTTTTACCATTTCAATAAAGAATTGAAAATGTATGTGACACCGTGAGCTAACATATAATCAAGATTTCATGAAACCATAGTAAAATTTGGCTAAAAATGAGGCAAGTCTATACAATGAACTTCCAGTATCATACCGCCAACATAGAACTTTGGCTAAGTGTATAACCCTGTCGGACCTCACACCACCAGACTAGACACAGATAGTTGAGACACCACCAACATAGATGAAATTTGGATAGGTATAAGACACTGGAAATATCATACATCAACTATCATAACACCAGTAGCATACCGATAGTGTCATAACGCCAGAGCGAGACACCAACACAGTTTTATAAAACTATATTTTTTAATTACTTTTTCATAATAACTATATTTAATGAATTAAATGAAATTTACTATTTTAAATATTTTACATTAATTGATACAGAAAAATAATTAAAAATAGTATCAAAATGAAATATGAGGATGAATTTGATCTAGATTTCCTCCATGTTGCTGCAATTGATAAATTTATATCACACTCACAAATAGAATATGAGATACAGAAAAAAGGAAATGCAATAGAAGAAGTAAAAAATTGATAGAAATCAGAGAATCTCGAACTACTATAAATTACATAGAGCTGAACCTATTACAATCCTAAAGATATTACCTAATAAAAACCTTCTACTAGGTATTAAAACTTCATCACCATATCCAGTGACATCCTCCATTTAATGAAACAGGAGTCCGTGACACTCTGTTTCCTTGATGTATTCATGAGAACTCGATTCAATCTTTATTGCTGAATCAAATCAAGAGTCACAAACTGCATTACCATAGACCAAGGATTTTGAGACTCTACATTTACATATTAAATTGTTTTTATATATTTTTTACTTTTATAAAAGTGTATTCAATACTAGAATATATACAGACATTTTCTCCGATGAGAATCCAAGAGAAACCTGACATTATCTCATTATCTTTTATAATTTTTTATTCCATGGATAAGATTTTTTGATGATCCTAATTATACTCTTTTTTTACTCACAAGAATAAAAATGGAAGATTACATGTCTTACTCGAACAATGTCAATTATTTGAAAACCATATCCTGCTTGTGGAGCATCTTGCTTATTTCAGATAAATTTCATTCTGGTAGGTTATCACAAGAACAAAAATAATTCACATATTTTTGACACACCATGAATGATGTCTCAAAACAAGGAATAATTTCTAAAGATCCATTAATTCATTAACTTTCAATTTCTTTTCAAAATATTCAATAATTTAATATTTTCATATTAAACCATGAAATAAAAAAGGATACTAATTTTGAGTCACACCAAAAAAATTTCAAGGTATTTCTACTTGTTTATTTGATACAAGGGTCTATAGTTGAAACTTTTATAGAATAATTCATGTAATTATTTCATAATATAAATATCGATCCCAAATCATTTATGTTATAATCCATAGAAAAGTTTCTCAATGAGTTCCTAAAAAACTATTAAAGTTTTATGATACTTTTTATAAGACACAAAAGAGCCCAAAACTCCAAATTATGAAGAAGAGATCCATTATAAGGAAGAGAAACTTGGGGAATATTCTCTCCATTTTATTTTGAGGATGAAACACTAGGAACTCATGTAATAACACTTTTTACCATCTTAAATATTTAATATGGAATAAACATCCATGAATTCCCTTGTTTTTACTACTTCACAAAATCAACTGAAAAATATACCATTTTTTTAATATGTAGAATAATCACTTTTAGTGTACTCCTTTGAAGAAGAAAAATATGATTATATTTTGGTATTTTGAGAATGATTGATTATTCAACATCACTTTTTAGAAAAAAAAAGATCAAGGACAATCACTATATAATATGATATCACAATCGAGCCACTCAAGGGAATAGACCTTTCATTTATTTAATTTCTTTTTATTCATCAATATGTGAACTATAAAATAAACAATATTATATTGACTATATATTATTGTAATATATTAATTATTACTTTTAAATTAATTGATAACTATTTTTATCCACTATTGAATTGTATATTTAGAGATAAATTATAAAAATGTATTCCTAACATGAAGAAGAAGAAGAGGCTATACAAGTAGCATGAAAATGAAATGAGGTAAATCCATATTTTATCCAATCCCTTCATTTTATGACTTACCTTATTACCATAGAGATATAATTTATGTAATCTCTCTATTTGATTCTCTTTAAATGATGTGATGTAAATCAAGATGGAGGGAAAAACATACAATGGTTCAAATAAAAGAAACCACCCCAACCATTTTACTATGGATAAAAATCAGTACATCCCATTTGTGGGTAGATAAAAACTAGAGACAACTTTTATTATAAACAAAAAATTATCCATTTAATTTCAATTAATCTATATTTTTTTCCATAATTTTATTGTTATTTATTTTCTACATTTAGTTATAGGATCTTATTTAGTGGAACTTAAAAGAATAACTCAATATTTTACAAATAATAATCTATGTTATATTTATTATTCGTACATGATTTATTTCTACCCAATTAAATATCATGAAAAGAGAAATAAATAATTTTTGAATAAAAAATTGTTAGGAATAATCTAACTATGGGGAAGTGGTACCAACCTATATATGATTTAAATGATTATTATTTAATTTTTTATTGTGTTTAGTTTTTATGGAAGTAAATTAAACTATAAATTTCACACAAGTTAGTGTAAAATGTCATGATAGATTTTAGGACTACACTAAATCTAAAAATACTAAATTTATTTGATTGATATGAATGCTTTTTCAGAAAATTCATGGTATCTTTATTAGATATGGGAATAAAATTTCAATGAAAAGTATTAGGTTGGATAATAATTATAACTTTATTAAAATAATTAATAAAATATAAATATTTTAAATTATCTAGTGTGAAATAGAACACTAAATAGATCTAATAATAAATCCATTCATATATTTTATTTAAAACTAGAGTAAAATTTGAAATTAGGATCCTACATGAAGTCATGAGATATTGGGCACTAAAAATTGAAAACAAATCAAAAATAAAAAAAAGATACAAGATAAAAAGAAAGCTATAAATTATCAAAAATAAATGGATTTAGGAAACATAAATATTTAATTCCAAATAAAGAATAGAAAATTGACATATAATAAATTCATTTTAGTTTAATTATGTAATTATAAAATTTTGATTTGATATAAGTCACATAAGAAAGTGGAATATTTATATTATATTCAAAATCCGGGAAAATAATCTTCAAATTATTGATGTGGCATGGTGGATAAAACATTAATAAGAGGTACAATATTTTTCATAATGAATAAATATTTTACTTTATTATTTTATATTTTATATTTTTGAAACTATTATTTCCTTTTGAAAAATTAGTAGAATTTCACATGAATTAATTGTTTATGTATGTGCAAATTTATAGAGCCTAAATTTAAAATTATATTACATTGAATTTAAATTTTTTTAATCACACAAATTTCTACAAAAAATAGTGAATATAATATCTTCAAAATAAATGAATAATTTGGGTTGAATTTAAAAAATGTATAAATCACAGATTATTATGTGTTTTTATCTATCTTATATGTTTAAATGTAAATCTATAAATTTTTAGTAATGATTTAATAGTAATTTGTAATTTGAGATTGATTTTAAAATGTGAATATAAATTTTTGTTTTTTCCTTATGAATTTACCAGTTTATTTTTAATATAGAAATTTCCATGTATTGAAATCTGTTTTGAAATATTATTTTAAAAAATTAAAAAAAATGGGGCGATATTTTTTTCAAATACCATGAGGTGGATGAAAAAAGGGAGATAATGGGCCTAGAGGTGAAATTTGGACTAGATTTTTCTATCTAAATATTGCTTAAATAATTATTACTTTTCTTTTATAATGTTTAATAGATTGGGATAAATTTTTTTCACAAAATATAAAAACATAATTACAATATTACTTTCATCTTTAGATAAATTTAGATTATTTTTTAATATGTTAAACCATGCGAAAAAAATATGGATATTCATTGAATTTATTTTATTAAATTCTGAAATTATGAACATTGACCTGATCTCCTAACTCTAAATATGTGTTATTTGGATTTTTTAATGGCGTTTCATAGAATATTATTTTCTATAAGAAATTTTGGATATGTTTTTTATTATTTATAATTCTCTATAATTCACACAATGAATATTTTTGAATAAATGATTTAATGAAATATGTCTCTCATTTCATGATCATATCTCTCTCTCCTTCAAGAGTGTTTTATATTATACATGGACTTGTGAGAGGATAAAATAGTGTTACTGATTAATTATTAATGATTTTAATTTAGTTAGTTTTGTGGTGGGAGGGAGTGGAGTGTTTTGGTTTGGTGAATTGGAAATCTTACACTGATTGGAATAACTCATGAACTGATTTCTAATCAATAGAAAATCATTAATACATACAATATATTGGTAAATCCATTTATATAGAGGCATTTAATTTGATCGGGGTATGAGAAAACATATGGTTGTGTTTGGTATTGAAGGATTCATTCAATGGGCTTAGGAGTATCTATTATTTTTTATCATTGGAAGTAGTGAGGATTACTGTGATGATGTGTCTTGTGGGAAAGCTAAAACTGAAACTCAATGTAAAGGATAATATTCTATATACAACGGGATGAAATATAAAATAAAATTTAAACATCAATACTTAATTAGGATGAAACATCGGTAACCATCCCCTGACCGCGTTCTTTATGAATAACTGCATTTTTTATTCATTTTGGATGAATGTGTTATTTTAAGTCTCAAATAATAAAATCAAAACCCAAATTATTTGACCATTTTAATATGATATATAAATTAAAAAAATATATAATTAGATTTAAAATAGTGAGGGGTTGACTAAAAAATATCTTCTTGAGAGGGTATTCCACACCCCATTAATAGATTTTCAAATCATGATTTCATTTTTTCGGTGTTAAAAATTCCATCACATTCTATTTTTTTAAAATTTTTGTCACGACCCGTCCTCGGGGCCCATACTATGACTACCCCAAGCCCAACTTTCATAGGTCAGGGGCTGGCGACTATCACCAAAGGAAAAAACACCTATGTTGGGTAGGCATTGCCAATATAAAAGTAAGCAAACACAACAAATTACACAACAGGAGGTAATCAATAAGTAAAACTAAATACAAAAGAGTGTGTTAGAAAGTAAATGGGCTAGTATGCAAACCCAACTGAACAAAAATTACAAGTAAAATTGGAAAAATAGCTGAAAATAATGATCAGCTTCTGGATCGTCCTCCAGGGATTCCAACATGAAGGGTAGGCAACGATGGTCACCTCAGCACTCACGTCTGTCAGTCTCCTCTGTGTGCCGACTCGTCACATGGTACACCTCCGGGTATAGTCCAGTCGTGCCGCACTCAGCCTTCATCCGTGTTGTCTTTCATCGGCATCCAACACAAATAGGTGCAGGAATAGCCCAAGTAGGGGGTGAGTATAATGATACTCAGAAGGGACCCCGAGTCCCACAAGGTCTCACAATATCCTCTAATGATAAACAAATGAAGAAGGATACAATCACAAAGTATCATCCAACCCTACTTAGGTATATAACCATACATATACCTAAGCTACCAATATCATTATGGCTCCAACTCTTGATCCCAAGAACAAACCAATTCCATAAGGAAAGTAAAGTCAAACACCACAATGATAATGGTTGAAACCCAAGTCTCAGCTCACACAGTTATGCCACAATTGTAGATAAATATAGATGATTAGAAGTATCCATTAGATCATCTAAGCTGTAGGACCCACATAGGATACAGAACCAGCTAAGTTGTCGGACCCATACATGATACATGCGAACAATATCATCTAAGCTATCGGACCCACATAGGATACATGCCAGCTTTCTCATCCAAGCTGTCGGACCCACACAAGATATAGGCCAGCTATATCGTCTATGTTGTCAGACCCACACAGGATATTGTCCAGCTATTCTAGATTAAAAGAGATGATCAGATGTATTCACTGATTCATCTATGTTTTCAGACCCACACCAGATACAGGACCAGCTACTCTGTCAGAATTGTCGACCCACACAAGATTCTGGTACAGTTGTCGTCATCGTTGAACCCATAGAGGATTCTTTTATTATAGTCATCGTCGTAGTTGCAGCCAGCTTTAGAGATTTTCACAAACAGAATTCTCAATTCTGGGAGGGTCCGCTCCTCAAGAAAAGGGGTTCAATACATCAACAATCATGAAGTCCTGATTTGATGTATCCTAATGTTCCGCCTCATCATAACGAACCCAACGTGATAGAAGGTGCATCAATCGGGCTCCCAGTCTGAGAGTTATTGGCTTTTCCCTTCCAGGGGCCCGGTTGTATTTTTGCTCGATCCAAACCCGGCCGTTTTCCAAATTCATCCAAAACTCACATAGAGTATCACAAAATCACCTCCTATTCGCAAGGGTCCTAGTTCTGCAGACGGCGCGTCGATCGGACGTGCAGTCTAGAAGTTATTCATGTTTAAGCGAAACAGGCCCGACCCGTCAGGCCCAATGGGGCGCGGCCCACCTGCATACCCACCCCGTAGAGTGGGCCGATCCGGTTTGCCCGCCGTCACTGAGTGGCGCCGCCACTCCCAGCCCCACCGACTGAAGCCTGTTGGTTCTTTCTAGCACAAGCGGCCTATAAATCGGTTAGCTATTATTCCCACGTGGTGCCAAGAGGGGCCGTGGTTTCCTTCAGCCCTCCCTGTAGGTAGTCGGCTGGTTCGCCCGCCGAGCAGCCCACAAATTGTGGGTCGTAGTCTTCTGTGCAGCGCGACGCTCGGCGACGCCGTAGTCTTTTGCCCCACCGGCCGTAGCTGGTCGGTTCATCCAGAAAGTGGGCCGCAGTTTTCGTGTCGCGGTTCGCTCTAACGCGTGGCACCTTTAGGTGTCGCAGTTCACTACTGGCCAGCCAGATTGGTCGGCTGGTCATTTCGCAGACAGGATGGCCCGAACAACCGCTCGTCTCTTCACGCATCCATCGAGTGGTCGCCGCTGCCTCCTATTATCACCGCCTCCAGTCACCACTGACTTCAGTCATCTTCAACTCTTCCAACACCGCCTTCGTCGCTAATACAAACATTAATTAATGGAGGGTCGTCAGGCCATGCTTGTTCGGCCCTCACCCTCCGCGTTAGGTGATACAAAATGGCCAAAGATGAACCAAAGAATACATCAAGAGTGAGGGTATAATTTTATTCATTTAAAATTATAAAAATCCCCCAATCTTGATTCGATGTTCTTTCATTGACAATGGCGTCAATTTGTTGACGTCAGGTTACATTCGAGGAGGAACCGTCGTTGTTGGCAATGTTCTTCGCGGATGGTGTCATCCCAAATGAAGTGGAGGAAATGGAAGGAAGACAGAATTTCTTATGGACGTCATCTCACATTCTTTCCATAGTTGAAGAAGATGAGGGAATGTTATCCACGTTCTTCATGGAGAGGAAGATGTTTTTCGTGTTCTTCATGGGAAGAACGCTTTCCTTCTATTCTCCAATTCCTCCCCACATTAAATTTTCCAAGCCAATAAAATAAAAGTCTCCCTCATCTTCTAATGATACCATGCTATTAAAATGAATACAAAAGAATTCATCACCCCAAAAATTAATTAATTATGGCATTAATTATTTGTGTTGGAACAATTAAGGGAAGGGAGGTGGACATGGTCCACAAAAATAAATGAGGGGTGTTTGCCTTAATAAATTAAAGGGGATCTAGAGAGTTAATGGTGGTTTCAAGGGGAGTTGTGAGGTTTGGAATCGTGTGGGACCCACCACGAAATATCCTCCCACGATATGTTATGTGGGGTGTGGGCCCCACCAATAACTGCCCTTTGGAGTAAATAACCACCAAATAAAATAAAATTATGTAACACATAATTTTTTTTAATCCCCAAAAATTTACATCTCCTCCTAAAAAAACGCAACTAATGTAAATGTATACATAAGAGAATACCGATGTTGTGACTTCATTTGTGTCCTCAGATTTCAATTCTGAGAATCGGTTTAAAATATAGAAACACCTACACATATGTTACTGAACATACCCGAACTAATCTTTAGAAAATGATTCTGGGCACACTGGAAAAAAGAATCAGGCGCTGTCAGAAATTACGGAGTAGAAAAATTCCAAATAAGTTAGGAAAAAAATTTCCTTGAAATTTCTCGGTCTTTACATTACCCCCAACATAGGTCTTTAGTTCTTATTAATGCTAGAACACACACTGTGAAAAAAAAGGGGGTACTGAGCACGCATCTGAGCCTCCCACTCCCATGTGCTCTCCTGGAGGTTCCCGTGCTGCCATCGAATGTGCACAAGAGGAATTGACTATTCACACATGACCCGATCATGTGGATCCTCAATCTCCACTGGAACCTCCATGAATGTAGCCCCATCATCGATGTCGAGCTCTATGTGGTTGATGACATGAGATGGGTCATGTACGTATCTTCTCAGCTGAGATACGTGAAAGACGTCGTGCAACCGGTGCAACTAAGTTGGAAGGGCCAGGCGGTAAGCCACCTTGCCTATTCTGCTGAGGACCTAGAATGGTCCAATTAAGTGCAGAGATATCTTGCCTCCTCGGCCATTCTCCATAGACCTCGTCGAGGTGAGACCCGTAAGAAGATGGGGATGCCATCCTTGAACTCCAGTGGTCTTCTTCTCTTATCAGCATAGGACTTCTATCTACTCTATGCAGTCTTCATCCATCCCTAGATGATCTTAACCTTCTCTGTCATAGCCTGCACTATCTCTGGTCCTACATGTGCTAACTCCCCTAGGTCAGTCCATCCCAGAGGCGATCTGCAGGGTCGGCCATACAATGCCTCTTAAGGTTCCATCCTGACGGTGGAGTGGTAGATGTTGTTGTACGCAAACTCCAACAAGGGTAATTGATCATCCCGGCTATGACCTAAGTCAAGGACACATGCACGGAGCATTTTCTCGAGAATCTGAATGGTCCTCTCAGTCTGACCACTCGTCTGAGGATGGAAGGCGGTGCTCAAGCGAAGCTGCATCCCAAAAGCCTTCTGTAACCCCTTCCATTTTCTGGAAGTGAAACGATCATATCGATCAGAGGTGATAGTCAATGGAACATCATGAATCAGTACGATCCCCTCAACATAAAGGCATCCCATACACTCTATTAAGCCTTTCTCTCTGATCGGTAGGAAGTGGGATTACTTGGTGAGTCGGTCGACAATCACCCAGATTGAGTCCTGACCTCTGGATGTATGTGTATGTACCATAAAAAATTCCATGGATATCCAGTCCCACTTACACTCTTGAACATCTAAGGGCAGAACCAAGCCTGCAGGAACCTGGTGATCCACCTTCACTTGCTGACATGTGAGGAATCGGGAGACAAACTATAATATTAATTTCTTAATACCTAGCCACCAGTGTTGTCGTCTGAGGTCCTGATACATCTTCACAACTCCTGGATGTACAGATAGAGGGGATGTGTGGAACGACCTCAACACCTTCTTCTATAGTGAAACTAGTAGTGTGGTACGTCCTTCGAAGACGATGATGTTCTCCCTACCATCAGAAAACCCATGTGGTGCCTGCCATGAGGATATCTATGCACGTCGTGCCTCACATTCAAAGTCCCTACGCTGCGCCTCTCTGACATGTTAATGAAGTAGAGGAGTGACTGTGAGAGACTGCAAAAAGTATACTCTATCTCTATTAACAAAGGATATCTAAAACGTGGTCAGCTGCCTTGTCGCCTCTCCTAGCAACTGAATGCCTGATCTTCTACTGAGATAATCTACCACAATGTTCCCATTCCTAAGAGTATATTCTATCTCGAAGTCATAGTCCTTGAGAACTCAATCCATCACCACATTCTCTTGTTTTGGTCCTTCTACAAGAAGATACACCTGTGACTCTGGTGGTCAGAATAGACTATAAAACGCTTGCCCATCAGATATTGTCGCCACATCTTCAAGGAGAATACCACTGCTGCTAATTCCAGGTCATGAGTTGCGTAGTTCTTCTCGTGATGTCTCAACTACCATGAACCATACATGGTCACTCCCCTCTCATGCATCAGAACACACCCGAGTCTGGTCCCTGATGCATCTCTGTAAACTATGTACCCTACATCCTCCTCTGGTAGCCTCAAGTTGGGCGCACTAGTCAACCTATGCCTCATTTTCTAAAAGCTCTTCTAGCATCTATTTGAACACACAAAGGGTTTCCCCTTCTTTTTCAATGCTGAAATTGGTGCTGCAACTCTAGAGATGTCTGACACAAAGGTAAGTCCGGCCGACTCCTGAGTGATCGATTGCACCCTCTTTTGCATGATTCAATTCTATGATGCCTGGGTTTTAATTTTCTCCTACCAAGGAAAACCTCATTCCATCATTGTAGATAATCCACAACATTTTTCCCTAATATATTCAGTCTGTGTATGAACTTTGGTTGCCCAGTCCATACCCAATCTAACGTCGTAAGGCCTTGACTCTTCCACAAAGATATTCCAACATAAACTCTCACCTCAAGGGTCAAATCACACCATCGGCGTAAGTGTGATTATCATGTCTCCTACCAATGGTATCTCCAGACGTGAGGGTCATGTCATCAGCTTAACTGGAATCTCTAGGTTTGGGAAAATATTCGTGGAAGGAAAGAATGATTGGAACCTATGTCTATTGATATAAAAGCTAGTAGTAGACACCGACCGTACCTCAAATCATTCTCAGAGCCCTTGGGTCACACTCATTAACCTCATGTAGCTACTCTCTTCCCCTACCCTCTAGTTCTATGAGACTCCTGGGGACTAAAAAGGAGGATGGTTGTAACATGTCGAAATGTTCACCACCTCATGATGCTCTCTTAGTTCTTCTTCCACGTCTGCTGCACTGAAGATTCATCTGTCCTTAACACTTCCTCTTCTTGAATAATTTTACATGCTCATGTCCCTGAGACTTGCGCCAGTTTCATGTTTTCCAACTGTGAACATTCACTGGTTGTATCCGCTCAGCCAATGAACATTCAACCAAAAAGGTTCTCTCTAGCATCATAACATAAGTAGGAATGTATAGAAAAAAAATTATTGGCTCAGATATCCATCAACACACCTCTCTCAGAGGTTTGAGCTCTAAAGTACTAATCAAATCATATTCATCGAGTACCAGGAAAGATCAATATGCCTCGATGAATACTCATCTATATACACGTCATACTGACGATGCTGAATAAGCTATATAAAACTCTCATCCACATCCTCAAATTTGTCCTCAGCCACCTATGGGCCGGGCTCACCTTAGAACTTGAGGGATATCTGGTGCTGAAAAACTTGTAAGGAACTAAGCCTACAAGTGTACTATATCGGTACTGCTGGTAGTGTCTTCCGAACAATGGGCAGGGATATAGTTGGCACACTACCTGAAGGTACCATCTCGAAAAACGTTCCATGTACCGAAACATCATCATTATGTGGAACATCCTCATGGTCACTCACGGAAAATGATTAGTAACTAAGATCAACATCAGATCTACTAGTTTCTGATCTAGGAAGAAAACTCCAGTAATATCCTCCATCTAGTCCTCTTTTGCCAAGGAATTTGTCTCGCCTTGAAACCTCGGAGGCCACTACCATTGGAACTCGTGCAATGTGCTCAGCCGGGGTGCACTTTCTGCCAGTGCGGCTGGGGGAATCTTCCACCCTACATGTGGTGGTGCTACTGGCACACCACCCGATGGTGCCAACATAGAAAGGGGGCCAGAAACCGGAGCCTCGACACTCGGTGGCCATCATCGTGTACTCCCTCGGAAACCCTAGCTGGGTGTCTTCGCAGCGTCATCCTGATAAGGAATAGGTGCTCCATGGTCAATATGTTTTACCTGGTGATCTAACTAAAAAAGGCCACAAAGGAAACTCTTGAAACACACACGCAATTAGTGTTTTTATGCACTGAATCGGAAATCAGAGGTCATGGTCCTGGTGTATGGATACGTCATCCACCACACCAACACTGGACTCCCTGGACTGAAAACCGCACTCAATACTCTTAACACTATTGCTTCTAAGTAAGACATGTCATAGTCTTATGTTTTTCTTTAGAACCGACTCCTCTGATACCATTTTGTCACGAACCGTCATTGGGGCCCGTGCCGTGACTACCCCAAGCCTGCCTTCCATAGGCCAGGGGCTTCCGACTAGCAACAAAGGTGAAAATACCTAACGTGGGAAGGCATTACCATTATAATAGTAAACAAACAGAACAGAGTACACAATAATAATTAAAAACGATGTAAAACTGAATACAAAAGAGTGTGTTGGAATGTCAATGGGCTAGTATACAAACCCAACTGAACATCATGTACAAGAAAAAAGGGACAAAGAGTTGAAATTAAAGAGAAGATCCTGGATCGTCCTCCATGGATTCCTACCTATAGGGTAGGTACAAATGTCCACCTCTATACTCACATCCGTTAGTAAATACATTGTGACGACTCAACGCAAGGTCCTACTCTGGGTACCATCTAGTCGTGGCACACTCGGCCTCCATCAGCGATGTCTTTCGTCTGCATCCAACACAACAAGATTCAAGCATAACCCATGTAGGGGTGAGTATAACGATATTCAGTAGGGATCTCGAAACTAGCAAGGGCTCATAATATCCACTAAGGGTAAAAAAAGAAGAAGGATACAATCAAGAAGTATCAACCAACCCTACTTAGGTATATGACCTTACACATACCTAAGATACCAATCTTAGTATGGCTCCAACTCTCGATCCCAAGAAGAAACCAATTCAACAAACGAATTAAAGTCAAACACGACGATGATAATGGTTGAAATACATGAATCATCTCACACAGGTATGCCACAATTGTAGAGAGATATAGATGATCATATGTAGCCACTAGATCATCTAAACTATTAGTTACACATAGGATACAGGACCAGCTATGCTGCCGGACCCGCACATGATACATGCCAGCTATCTCGTCTAAGATATCAGACCCACATAGAATATATGCCAGTTATCTCCTCTAAGCTGTCAGAACCATAGAAGATATAGGGGAGCTATCTCGTCTATGTTTTCGGACCCACAAAAGATACAAGCCAGCTATTATAGAGTAAAAGTGATGATCATATGTAGTAACTGATTCATCTAAGCTGTCATAGCCGCACATGATACATTACTAGCTACTCTATCATATCTTTAGAACCCACACAAGATTCTGGTACAATTGTCATTGTCGTCGAATCCACGATGGATTCATGTACAATAGTCATCATCGTAATTGCATCCAGCTCTAGGGATTTTCTCACACAACACGCTAAATTCTAGGAGGGTCCGCTACTCCAAAAAAGGGGTTTGATACATCAACTATAATGAATTCCTGAGTTGATGTATCCAGAAGTTCTATCTCATCATAAGGAACCCAACATAATAGACAGCGCGACAATCAGACACCCGGACATAGAGTTATTGGCTATTCTGTTCCAGGGGCCCAGTTGGATTTACGCTCGATCCAAACCCGGACATTATCCAAAGTTGTCCAAAACTTAGTTAGAGTATCACAAAAGGACCTCTTCGTTTCAACGGTCCCAGTGCCAGGTAGCTCCGCGGTCTTCTATCCGGTTGGCCATAGCCATACAGTTTTTCCAGTAAGCGGCCCGTGGTTCCCTCAGCCATGCAACACCTGTGGGTGCCACGGTTCCCAGCGGGCAGACCGGATTGGCCGGCCAGTCATTCCGCGGACTAGACTGCCTGGGCGGCCTCCAGTCTCATTAAGCGGATGTCATGCAGCCACCGCTCCCTCTGGTCGCCGCCTCCTACGGTCGCCGCCGACTTTGGATGACGTCGCCTCTTCCAGCATCGCCTCCGTAACTAAAACAGTCAAATATCAATGGAGGGTTTTCAAGACATGTTGGTTCGGCCATCAACCTCCATGATAGGGGATAAAAAATGGCCAAAGATGAACCATATCATACATAAAAAATGAGGGTATAATTTTATTCATTTTAAATTATAAAAAACCCCTACCTTGATTCGACGATCCTTCGTTGATGATGTTGTCGATTCGTTGACGTCATGGTGCATCTGAGGAGGAAGCATCGTTGATGGTGACATTATTCATGGACAACGTCTCACCCCTTGACGCAGAGGAATAGGATGGAATATGACATTCCTTATGGGCGTCGCCTCACGATCTTTCCCCAGTTAAAGAAGTGGAGGGAATGTTCTACGCATTCTTCGTAGAGAGGAAGATGTTCTTCACGTTTTTCGTGGGAAGAACATGTTCCTTCTATTCTCCAAATCATCCCCACAGGAAATTTTCCAAGCCAATAAAATAAAATCCCCCATCAAGTTTTATGAATTCCATGCAATTCAAATGAATTCAATAGAATTCATCACACCACAAATTATTTAATGATGGCATTAATTAATTGTGTTCGCACAATTAATAGAAGGGAGGTGGAGAGGCTCCAAAAAAATAAATGAGGGGTGTTGGCCTTAATAAATTAATGGGGATTTAGAGAGTTAAAGGGGGTTTTAAGGGGAGTTGAGAGGTTTTAACTAGTGTGGGCCCACCACGAAATATACTCCCATGGGATGTTATGTGGGATGTGGGCCCCACCTCCGACTTCCCTTTAGAGAAAATAACCACCACCAACAATAAAATTATGCAACACAGAAATTTTATATAATCCCCAAAAATTAAAATATCCTCCCAATAAAACGCAACTGCAGTTAAGGTCCCCTTAAGAAAATACCGACGCTGCAAGTTCATCGTTGTCCTTGGATTTCAATTCTGAGCATTGATTCAAAATATAGAAAAACTGCATGTACATTTACTGAACATACATGGACTAAACATCAGAAAATGATTCTGAGTACACCGGCCCACAAAATGAGGTGCCGTCAGAAACATCAGACTCGTAAAATTACAATGAATTTAAGAAAAAAATTTCCCTGAAATTTTCGGGTCCTTACAATTTTATTTTTTTCTTTTAAAATACAATGGTAATAACTGTAATATGGATACTATATTAAACTACCCCAAATTAAATTGATATGGTAAGACTAAATGTGTTATCTTGATATGAGGAAAAATAGTTTCAATAGGAAGAGATGAAATTATGGAGATGATCAAGGATCATTAGCGGGATCTAGAACCATCCATGGAAGATTCATTGAAAATATACCTCACTAAAATCCCATAATACATCCCAATGTTTTATCCACATTTATAAGAGGTACACAAAGTGACCACCCCTATATACAATCAATAATACATCCAGGAGAAATAATAACTACTAAAATGACCTTCATTCCTTCCCATTTAATAAGGATACCAATATGAATTCACATAGAAACACATTCTACCATATGAACAACTTAATGGGGAAAACCAAACATTGAATTTAATTATTTTTAATATTTCTCAATTTCATATGAATAATCACCATGTAACATCATTTTACTATTTTTAGACATTCATATTACCATATTTTTTAGAGTGATTGGTTGTGTTTTTTTAGGATTACTCAAGAAAAAATTTAATTTGTTTTGAAAATTTAGGGTCTAGTTCACGATTATTTCACAGTTGGAACACATTTTTCATAATCTTGTGCACTCTCAAGCCAAAAGTACAATTTTGAATAGTGGGGTTTGCAAGCCTAGTTCATTGTTTGAAATAATATGTTAACTGTCAAGAGAAATCACGTGTCCTATTTATCAAAGGAACATGTCCATTGAACTATTTAACTAAATCATGTGCATCTTCTCATGAAAAATTGTAGATGTATTTTAACATAATTTGATTTTTAATTAAAATTTCCCAAACCCTTTTTTTAACCCATATGAACCTCTATCAACCCAAATGAGTTAATCTAAACCTTGTAACTCTCTAGAAGGTTTCATGGCCTCTAAAGGCCCTCCCTAAAGTGGTCTAATAAGAGGATAATTATGTTCAATCCTCTTCTAGTTATTTTTCTAATTTTGTTCTATATTTCATATGATCTCTCTATTTCTACATAGGATTCATTGAATATATGTGTTTGGTTTTAGATCAAATATACACTATTATGGGGTTAGAAACCTTTGTTTTCATCCTCATTTTGCTATATCTCGTTATTTTTTTTCTTCTTCAGAATATCCCGATTAGTGATTGATGCTTCGAGATATTTTGACTTTGAGGTAAATGGTTTTATTTGATGCACAATTTTCATTAACCATAGATTAATTTTTTTATCTTCGGCTATTTTTAATGAAGATAAATTGATTAATTTTTTTCAAACGGAATTCAATTATTTTTTTGGATAAAAACCCAATTCCCTGGAATTAGGGTTTTTTTAGTAATGATAGTTATTTGGCATGAAATTTGAAAACTAGCAATTCCATTAAATTGACGCGCTTTAATGGAATTTTTGTAATTTTAATTCTATTTTTGATGGAAATTGATACAATTAAATTGATGGATTTAATTCTAAAAATGGATTTTGTGGAATAATTATGAAAGCCCAGAATTTCATTTAATAGGGGGTTTGTTATGAAATTTCTGATTTTTTGTTGAAAATTAAAATTTAAAATTTAATGGAAAACATGAATTGGGGAATTTCATGGTAAATTTATTTTTAATCCTTGTTTGTGAAAAATGGTTTAAAAATGCATTTTGATGGAAAATTATTGGCTTTATCTATTTGAAAGGGAATGTTTTTTATAAAAACCTGTTATGATTTTTTAATAGAAATTTGGCATATTAGAAATAGAGAATGAGATTAATTGAATTTTATGCAGTCTTGAAATAATGTTCCAATCGTTTAATTTTACTTGAAAAATACATGATATTGGTAGTTACTGAGTTATTTAAAAAAACACTATTATCCTACAATGTTCTAAACCATCAAATTATCACATCACATCCCTTAGGTGTTGGTGATGATTCATCATGGCATTGGTTCAAGGGATGTATGTACATACATTGTCATAACCACATAGTTGTGTCACTATTTCTAGATTTATCATACATATTTGAAACATGACCATGTTTCCCAGCAGTTTATTATTTTAAAAGTTTATTTTATATTATTTTAAACTACATTACATACCTATAAATTTATATAAATTTTTTTATATTAATGTGTTTTTATACCTTTTCTAAAAAATTCCATTTTTGTAAAGAACCCATGGAATAGATGTGAACTATATCATTTAAAATGTTTTTTCCTAACCTAGAATCCGTAGAACAAATTTCAAATTGTCTTTCTCATCATTTAAAATGTAAAAAATGAATTGATAAATGCATTTCCATCTTTCAAATTTAACTAGTGATTTGTTTAAATATGGTACTGTAGTGATTTATATTCAAATATTAAATTGAAAGAACATTACTTTGTAAATTTGATATTAGAATCTATTATAAAATCACAGGGAGAAATCATACTAGGCTATGCAACTCACACTACATGTGAGTTAGGGTGTTTTTATATTTTATCCCACCATGTTTGAGAAAGGGGAGATGATCTCTTAGACATGGAACAAGCTATAAAGCTGTGTAATTAGCAAGTTGTATTTCCTGGGGCTTATGTTGTTTTACTGTTTTCGTAATTTGGTTTTAGAAATTTGGTAGTTTTTCCTATTTGACTAATGGTACATTACCCTACGTGGAGTTACTCTTTATATGCATAATGTATTCATTCTTTTACTTATACAACTTTTTTGGGAAAACAATTCCCATTTTTTATGATGCTTGGTGCTACTCTCTACCCCATGGGGATCAAGAATGCCCTTCAAAACATGTTCGGGATGAATAAATTTTCACGTTACCAAGTCACCTAAGTTGGATCATGAAACTGTTTTATCATAAGGGTGTTGAGCTTTTCTATTGAGGTTAATTTGAATTTGTGGAAACTTTTCTGGACATATGATGTAGTTTTAATTGAGTTCCTAGCAAGATCTCACTGTAATGAACCAAAAGCCACCAGGGGTGGCTTGGGAATGTCATATTGTGGATTAGTTCTTGTTTTGTTTCATATATTTATAATTATAATTATATATATATATTGAAATAAAATTATTGGTTTTCCTAACTATTGAAATTATTTTACAAGTTTCTCTCATTAATTGTTAATATGATTTATTCTTTGTTTTTAGATGTCATTTTGTACCATCATGCCCCAAAGAAGACATGCGAATGAGATACAATAGGAATCTACTACTAAAACTCATTGTGAAAATCCTCTAATGGACCCAATCATTGATGAGGTGATTGTGACCACTGTCCAATCTCTGTAATAGGCACCACCTATAGTTTCCATTCGGGCACTTGATGTAGAATCTGAGATATGTTATCATGATTTGTTCTTAAGAGTTCCTTTTCCAGAAATCATAAATGATCAAGGGCCCAAATGATCCTCAAGAGGATGAGGAGTGGTTGAGCCAAATGGAGTGTTTGTTTGGGATTTTGGACACATCCAATGAAATCAATGTGAAGTGCCTCACCTTCTTTCTAGATGGTCCAAGAAAGAGATGGTTGGACGTGATTGTGAATGTGAAGAAGCATGAGGTCTTATAGTGGAAATAAATCAAAATTATTTTTATTGAATAGATCTATCTAGAGTCAATTCTATTTGAAAATTTATTAGAGTTATTTAAAATAACGAAGTCTAATAAGATAGTGATAGAGTACCCAAATCATTTTCCATAGCTCATATATTTTTCACCTGATATAGTATCATATGTTATGATTAATGATAAATGATTAATTTTAGAAATTCAACCATATATTCATTCATAGGTTCAATAGATAAACCTAACATTGTTTACTAATGTGCTACATAGAGTTCTAATGGTTAATATAGGCCTGACTGGTAAATTAGGGTTATCATGAAATAAATTTCCACCTAGTGGATTCATGAGTTTGTCACAAATGAACCCTGGTCGACCCTGAACTAGTCATCCAAGCTGGCCTGCAACATGGCCCGATGGCGTTTCTGATCCCCAAGGGCTGGAAACTGGTGCGGGGTATCAAAATTACACAAGAGGGAATGATTTTCCCCATAAATGAAATAAAATAAAATCAGCAGAAAAAGTAAAATAAAGCGAAGAAAATAAATGAAACGAAAAAGGAGGAACAACCAACAATAGAAAACAAACCAGAACAAGAACCAAACACCTCATGACTTCGAGAGTCGCTTATCAGTCCACAACCAACTCTTCCCAAGGCGAGCAATCTCAAGTAAAACCAGCAAAAAATATAAAAACAGGAATACACTATAGGCGTGAGTATTAAAACTCAGTAGACATGCCCAACAAACTCTTCCAAATGCACTACCTTTAAGCAAATAAATTTACTAATTCCAGTTTTGAACTAAATTATATAAAATATGGGTTTCCACACACCATTTAATTTCTAAAACAAGTAACAGCCTATTGACCTTTTTAATTTAAAAACAAGTTTAATGATTGAAATGAATAGGTTTATTTCATTTTAAAACATTTATGTAATCAAGGTAGAAATGAAAATTTTAGTTGTTAGTCAATGGGAAAAACCCCACACAACACACAACACACACTAAGGGAAATGGAAAAGAAGTGGAACACAAGGGTCATCAACCGAACTAGACCTCTCCATCATCCGCGACATAAAAATAAACACTAAAGAAAAAATGGGTCAAACATAGGATCTCATGAACAATCCAGAACATATCATACATGTGACTCATCCTGAAGTCATGCCTACTCTCGATGACGTCACAACTCACTAACGCCAGGTGTTTCTCCACATGGATTAATAGAGGGGATCAATCCCCTACCAGAGTGTCCTCCATCCTCGGGGAAACTATACAATGCTTAATCTAAACTACTATAAAAAATAATATTCAGAAGATTCACTTACTATGCTAATTTCCCATGTCAACACATATAATAAACAGGAAAGGGTTGAGTCATCAAAGTCTATCAATCAATACAAACATCAAACACAATTAATGTAGTCAATGTACACCTAATATCACATCTAAGTCACCCCAAATAGAGTTTTAAAAAATAATTTATTTTATTAAATTTCAAAATGAGCCGTCACCAATTTTATGGAAAATCCTAATTTCTCAAGAGAACCATAATGCTTTCTCAAAATTCAACTGAATCATCTGTCAATAAACTAGAACTACATTTGAAATTCTATGAATTATGCTTAGTATTCATACAAGGATTCTTTCATGAGTGTGTGCCCACTGATCAAGAAAATATTTCAAGTGTCATGTATAAAATAAATGGCTCCTTTTACACCAAATAATAATTATAAAATTAATTATCATACATATTTTTTCTCATATTTTGAAATTAACAAATATATCAAGAAATTAATAAAATCTGTATTTAAAGGCAAGTGAAGTGGGTGACCTACCTCGGGTCATTGCCAAAACACAATGGTATGTCACACCTTGCACGTATGCACAAACTGACGCAAGTCGATGGCCACTGTATCATGGGGCTTCCTCACCGACATGCTCTAACAACCGCACAACTAAAATGCATAAACACTGAATTAAAAAAAATCAAATGAACAAATTGTGCAAACACCACCTCGACACACTTTAAAAACACAACTTGGACTATCGACATTATTTATTAAACCGCTTTAAATTTTTTAAAACAAAACCAATGTGAAACTCACAACCTTACATTAACAAAACTTATTCAATGAACAAACTTTTGATTAGACACACACCTACATTCAACTAAAGAGACTATGCACCACTTTTATGGTTAAATAAATTAATTGAAAAATCTAAAAAATAATAAATAAACAACACATGATTAGTTTTCATAAAACACATCTTAATCCAAATGAGTAAGTTAGAAGATATAAAATTAAAACTATGCTCATTTAGAAACTAATCATTTCACTGAACTAACTCACCACAAAACATTCCAAATCAATTAAGGAGATAAATTAATTATTCTAGAAATAAAAAATAATAAATCAAGATCATTGAAGTTGAAAATTTCTAGAAGACAAAGCCTTTATAAATTTAATTGGGAAATGGAACATGATGGAGAAGCATCCGACACTCGAAATTGAAACCCAAACAAAACTCAAACGCACTAGAGTAATGTTAACACCATCCTAGGGAAACAAATTTGAAAAAACAATTGAAAAAGGACCTTGAATGAAAGAGAGATCGATGGAGGAAAAAGTTCTCGCAACCAAACGAAGGAAGGGGTTTTCCGGAGAGGCTACTCACGTAAGAGAGGAAGCCGGAGGGCACTGCGGGAGGCGGCTACGCCGCTACTAGAGGTCAGGTATGTGGAGGGGTCTCAGATGAGTCTGGTGGGACAGTGGCACGACGTGGGGTCAGTGGGCGAGGTGCTAGGCATGGAGGGCTAGGACGAGGCCAGTGTTGGCAAGGGGAAAGGCTGAGATGTTGGTCGGAGGATGGATGGAGGGCCGGATCGTTGTAGGGGGTTCTTGGTCAGTCAAGTGTCGAGGGCAGGAGGGGCGATTGCGGAGGCCTAGGATCGACTGGGCAGCAGAATCACGCATAGAGGTGCGAGGATGTAAGAGACCAGGGAAAGGCAAGAATGGAGGGTGGTGAAGGGGGGAAAAAGGGGCATGGAAGATGTGAGGTATGAGGTGTCTCAGTGAAGAGATTCCCAGAGGCGAGGCCTACTGTTCGGGAGGACGGCAGACAAGGAATGAAGAGTGGGGGTCGCACCGGTAGAATAGTGTTTGGGGTTTTTTATTTTCATTCACAAAATAATAATATTATTACAATAATAATATTATTAATAATTTATAAAAAATAATTATAATACTAAAATTAATAATAAAAGTAATCATAATATAAATAATAATAATAAAACAATAAAAAATGATAACAACCATAAAATTAATAATAAAAAAGATAATAATAACAAAAAAAATTATAAATAAAATTAATAACAATAATACAATAGTATATATATTAACATTACAAATTACATAATAAAATTATAATTATTGAATTTTAACCATTTAACCCACTTTATTTACATAAACATTATTTATTTTAATCGTTAGATACTTGCATGGACACATGTCTGACTACATGACCACCGTCCGCTGTGTGGTGATCGCACATGGGTTTGAAACCGACGAAAGATATTAACTAACATAAAATTTAATCTGGGACCCAGCCTAGACCTTTTCATGAGGACCTGAATCCAGGTAATACTAATAAAATTAATTAAAAAGTCGGGGTCTGAGAATTCTACCCACCACCGACACTTTCTACCCCCAGAAAGACTCCATGCTGAACAATAGATAAAACAAGATACTATGCCCGGTTGAAACTAAAAGAAACCACTACATAAGAAAATGGGAGAACATGAGAGTGTTCTCCCCACCACAAGAATTCAACTAGTGTGGAAATTTAATACCCAAACATACCACCCTGGGAAGGGGGGGATGATGTGAAATATCCCAACCGATCCAGACTAACCTCTATAGCACGGGCGAAACAACACCTCTGCTGAAACATCGAAATCTCAACTCAGACCAAAGAAAGCCCAAACACTAGATAGAAACCTCTTAAAAGAACTTAAACGAGGTAGTAAACCCGATAATAACCACAAGCCTTGACTCCTCCGTAGGCACATACATCACCAATCAAACACCGCTAAACCAAGATCAACCCATACAAGGGTCAAGAACACTATTAAGGAAAACACTCAACTCAGAAAACCTTAACCAGACAAAAAAAACAATCTATATTACACTAGAGGATGTACGTTATAACTCCACGGAAAAACAGTGATCTTAAAGTAACTTCAAAACTTTAACAAATGAAAAACAAGAATGAAAATACTTTAAATGTTCCACTGAAAACACGAAACACGAAACCCGATCCAAGGCTTTACACCCCGGACAACTCCTGACTACACGCGAGCATCACCCCAATACCTATTGTTGGGGCTCTGATGGATGAAACATCTCCTGGATCACATTCAGACACTAGAATTTCTTTGGTCATAGTGTCTTCTTCAATAGAATCTTCCAGCAGAATTTCTCTAAATGACCGAAGAACCTACAATGATGACGAATCTTTGGGGGGATGCGACATAATGGTTTCGTGTGCCTGATCCGGCAAAACTGGATGCACACCACTGAATGGTCTGAAGAACTAGAAACCAGAACCATTACATATGACTCTTACAAAAATGGGTTTCTCTGGCACGTCCTGTTCACCAGACGGGGAACCTTTATAAGCAACTGAACATGACAAATTTCCACCATCTGCGCTCCAGATACCAACTCCGCTATAAATGCCTCATCCACCTACATATCAAATAAATGGTCCCTTGAATGGAGGACATGATCCATGATCTCTGGATGAAGACCCCTGATGACGAGGGAAGTCTTCATCAAATCCTATGATAATACCTCCAGAGAAAAAGAAAACATGCTCCTTGAAATGGTCAACATATGCCTTCACCATCTGTTGGCCTTATTAAATGCAAATAAGGTCTTCCCTCTTTTCGTCATCATGTCTTCAGGTATAAATCATAGGTTAAAGATAGATTTAAAGACATCCTAGGTCATCCCAACTTGCATTGATGGTGGAGAGAGAAACTCCCATCCGTCCAGTGATGGACCTTCAAACAGACCCAAAACAACACGCACTCTGATGGATTCGGGAGTTACCAAAATACTAAAAGCACACTCGACCTCTTCAAAACACATTACTACCATTAATGAACCTTGATCTCCGTTAAGTATAGTGAATGTCCAAGAATGAAAAAAAATTAGGCATGACTGAACAGAAACTCTAGGGACCATTTTGGGCGGCATTTTCTGAACAACATGTAAAACATAGAACCAGAACCAATATCAGACGAAGAAATATCATTGAAAGTGTTTTCATCCAAAAACATCAAACTCAAAAACCAAACAAATACCACCACAACACAAAAATCCAATTTTTTTTATATTCCAAAATCTCCTTCTTTGTAGGCCATTTTCCAAATACCAACCCACTTTTCAATCCAATTTCAATTTTTTTAAATATCATTTCCCATTTTAAAATCACTTTAGAAAAACACGGTCAAGCCTTTACATCCAAGTACACACCACAGTAATCCCATGATATATTGCACATTTATTCATCTTCATTCATCCATACACACCAACACACATTTCCCATGAATTCCATCACATGTGTAAACATTCATAAAGAGTAATCAAGGTTGCACCCAAACCATATCTCTACTAGTTCTAAGTGACCACCAGATTTTTATACCATGTGATTTCTGTTTAAAAAAAATACCTTCCACAAATTTAAAGTCATTCAAATGAACAATTTCCCATTTCGAAATTTTTTTTTCATTTTAAAAAATTCATTTACACCCACAAGAGACAAGACAACACACAATTTGCATCAAATCACCAAAGAGAGGGACTAGTAGTCATGATTAACCTAGCGAAAAGATAGTGGGTCATTCCCCAAGTAAGCGTCAATGACTAAAAAAACATAAACCATACATGAGGACTCCACATGGGTCACTACTCCATGTAAAATCAAAATGTAACATCAGTTTGCCTCCGTTTTCATCCCTCAATCCAAAACAAATAAGAACGAGACAAGAACTCAATTCCTAGACTACCCATGGTGACTCGAGGTTTGAAACAGGCGAGGGTTCATGATGTCCTTCACATACCAACATCTCGAGTCTCGAAAGTCCAAATATTCATTTACCAGACATCCCAAATAACAAGGGACACCTCTAATACCATTTTGTCTCGAACCAACCCAAGTCGACCCTGAACCGGTCACCTAAGCCGGCCTGCGACATGGTCCGAGGGGTGTTCCAGATTCCCACGGGTTGGCAACTAGTGTCGGGCATCAAAACTAAACAAGATGGAATGATTTGGCCCATAAATGAAAGAAAATTAAAGAAGTGGAAAAAGTAAAATAACACAAGGAAAATAAATGACATTAAATAGGAGGAATAACCAACAACAAAAAAAATAACCTGACCACGACCAAAACTCATCGTGACTTCGAGAATCGCTCACCAGTTCACAACCAACTCTCACCCATGGTGACCAAGCTCACGTCAATCCTGCAACAAAACTAAAAACAGGAAAAAACTATAGGTGTGAGTATTAAAACTCAGTAGGCGTTCCAAGCAAACTATTCCCAATGCACTACCATTAAAAAAAGAAATTCACTAATTCCAGGTTTGAACAAAATTATACAAAATATGGGTTTCCTGACACACACATTAATTTCCAAAAAAAAGTAGCGTTCCATTGCCCTTTTTAATTTAAAAATATGAATAATTTTTGAAAGGACATGTACATTTCTTTTTAAAATATTTCTATGAAAATGTTTGAAATGCAGATTTGAGTTGTTAGTCAACCAGAAAAACCACACACAACATAGAACACACACTAAGGGAAAAGGAAAAGAAGTGGCACACATGGTTCAACAACCAAACTAAACCTCTCAATCTTCCACCACATAAAAATATACACAAAAGAAAACATTGGTCGAACCTAGGAGCTCGTGAACAATCCAGAACATATCATACATGTGACTCATCCTGAAGTCATTCCTACTATCGATTAAGACATACCGCCCTAATGCCCGGTGTTTCCCTACATGGACTAACCATGGGGCCCAATGCCCTAGCATAGTGTGATCTGTACTAGGGGCCACTAGCTAGTGCGTAATCTAAACTAGTGCAATAATCGTTCTTAGAAGAATCACTTACTATGCCAAGTTCCCATGTCAAAAGATATAATAAACAGGAAAGGGGTGAGTCAACAAAGTCCATCAAGAACTACAGACATCACACAAAAATCATGCAGTCAACGTACACAAAATATCACATCGGAGTCATCCCAAATAGTGTTTTCCAAAAAAATTTATTTTATTAATGTGCCAAATGACCCTTCCCCAATTTTTAGGAAAACCCTAATTTCTCAAGAGAACAAAAACACTTTCTCACGGTTCAAAGGAAATATTCTATTAGTAAACCAGAACTACATTTAAAATTCTATGAATTATGCATAAAATCCAAATGGGAATTCTTACTATAATGGTTGTCCCCTCATCAAGAAAAATATTTCAACAATCGTGTATAAAATAAACGGCTCTTTTTACACCAAATAATCATTATAAAATTAATTATCTTATATTATTTATCATTTATTAAAATTAATAAAATATCACCCAATTAATAAATTATATATTTAATGGAGAGTGTAGTTGGGGACCTACCTTGGCTCGCTATCAAAACACAATGGCACATCACGCCTCGCACAGACGCATAAACATACACAAGATGACAACTGTAGTATCGCAGGTCATCCTCGCCGACACGCTGCAACAACCGCACAACTAAAATTCCTAAACACGGAATAAAAACAAATAAAAACAAAAAAACACCTAAAACACCACCTCGACACACTTTCAAAACACAACTCGCACCATAGACATTATTTACTAAACGATTTAAAACATATAAAACAAAACCAAAGAGAAACCAACAACCTTATATTAACAAAACTGATTCAATGAACACATTCTTTTATCAAAGGAACACATAGTTCCTACTAAAGAGACTATACACCACTTGCATGGTTTAATTATGTAATTACATAATCTATACAAAAATAACTAGAGAACCCAATAGTAGTTTTCATAAAACTCATATTAATCCACATGAGTATGCTCTGTGATATAAAATGAAAACAAAGTTCAATTAGAAACTAATCTTCGCACTGAACTAAGTCACCACACAACATTCAAAATAAATTAAGCAGATAAAATAATCAATTAATATCAATTAAGGTGAAATGTTCAAGAAAACAAAGCCTCTCTAAATTTAATTGGGCAATGAAACATGATGGTGAAGCATCCGAAAATCGACGACGATACCCAAAAGATACTCAAACACTGTAGCAGAAAGTTAACACCTACCTTATGATACAAAATTGAACAAAAAAATTTATGAAAATGACCTTGAAAAAAGAGAGATCGATGGAGGAAAATATCCTCACAACCAAACTATATAAGGGGTTCTTCGGAGAGGTTACACGCGTAAGAGAAGAAGCCGGAGGGCACTGCGGGAGGCGGCTACACCACTCCTAGAGGTCAGGTATATGGAGGGGTCTCGAATGAGTCTGGTTGGCCAGCGTCATGGCGTGGGATCAGCGGGTGAGGTGTTGGGCAAGGAGGGCCTGGATGAAGCAGTTGTTGGGAAGTGGGAAAGGTTGCAATGTAGTCCAGAGGCTAGATGGAGGGATGCATCGTTGTAGTGGGTGCATGGTCGGTCAGGCGCCGAGACCAAGAGGGGCGATTGTAGAGGCCTAAGATCGGTTGGGCAGTAGAATCACCTAGGGAGGTGCAGGGTACTGGGAGAGCAGGGAAATGCATGCAGAGAGGGCGGTGAAAGGGGGATGAGGGGCATGGGAGATGTGAGGTCTGAGGTGGCTTGGTGAAGAGAGGACAAATGGTTAATCTTGATGCTCGGGAGGATGGCCGACAGGGGATGAAGAGCGGGGTGGGGAAGAAAAGGGTTTGGGGTTTTTTCATTCACACAATAATATTATTATTAAAATAATAATAATAATAATAATAATAATGTAATGAATAATAAGGATAATACTAATAATAATAATAATAGTAATCATAATATAAAAATTAATAATAAAACAATAAAAAAATGATAAAACCGTAAAGTTTATAATAATATAGATAATAATAAAAATAAATTAAAAATAATATCAATAATAACACATTATTGATATTATCATTATCAATTACATAATAAAAATATTATTATTTCTATTGAACCATTTAACAAACATTATTTACATAAACATTATTTATTTTTAACATTAGATACTTGCACGGACACCCGACTTTCTAGGAGACCACTGCCCGTTGTGCGGTTATCACGCACGGGTCTGAAACCCACAAAAGATATTAAATGACAAAAACAATTATTCTGGGATCCATCCTAGACCATGGCTCGAGGACCCGAAGCCAAGTAATACTAAAATAAAAAAATTTAAAAACTTTGTGTGTGACAATTAATGTGACAACTGGGTCCCAATGAGAACGCAACCACCCCACCATAACATGGTCGTCAGGTCATGGCCTACCAGGTACCACCAATTTCCCTGAAGACATGTGGTCCCGACCCTAGGCCCACCCAAATGCCTGAACTGGTCATCTTACTATTAACAGTCTCCAAATTCCAGCACATGTCCTTTTAGTGTGCTTTGTCCTCAATCACATAAACCCTGGAAAACATCCAAGAAGGTCACCCATCCTGATCCCTACTCCAATCCAAGCACGTTTAACTATGGAGTTCTAATCAGGTAGACTTCCGAAAAGGATGGTGAACCATGTTTACATGAGTCATATCATTTATTAATTTAACCGTTTATCATTTGGGGGTGTTACAATCACCCCCCATTTAGAGCACAACGTCCTCGTTGTGGGATGTAAATCTCAACCCACACATTGCACCGCACTTAAGGTCGGGTTCCACCCCTGATACCAAATGTAACAACTGGGCCCCACCCACCAATTTCCCCACAGACACATTGTCCCCACCTTGTGGCCCACCCACGTGCCCGAACAGGTCATCTAACTAATGAAAGTCCCCACAAGCACACACATTTCCTTTCCAGTGTGTTTTGTCCTCACTCACAGACACCCTGAGAATCTATCCAGAAGGTCACCAATCCTGATCCCTAATCTAGGCCAAACATGCTTAACTATGGAGTTCTAATAAGGAAGTCTACCAAAAATGATGGTGATCCATTTTTTCATGAGTCATATCATTTATTCATTTAACCCTTTATCATTTTTGGGTATTACAATTCCTGAGTCCATCAATGTAAAACATAAGTGTGTATGTTCTCAAGAAAATTATTGATAGTATGGTCATTATAGTTATCATGTAGTTCTTGGACGAGGACATTTTTTTTGTTACAAATATTTGAATCATGCACATTCATCAGGGTCTTACAAAAATTCACCCATACACTATGTGTCTTGTGGATTTTTAGGGAATTGACATAGATTATTCCATATATATTCTAATACACATAGTGGAATTTGATAATAAGAACCTCATATACCTAGGGTCAACCAAATGATTCTTGAGAAATAGGTTTTTATCCTTATTGTTCTGGAATGATGTTTCATCACACATATGAAGAGTCTCATGAGTATCTGATACTGGTCCAAAGACTGTGAGATGTACCATTACTATATCTTAGTCCTTAGTGATTAATTTAATAAAAATGGTGCATCTCATTCATTTATTTCTCTATGTTTTGTTTATATTCATAATATTCTTATGTATATTTTATCTTTTATAATGGATATTACTAAACCCCATGTTATTATGAGAGACAAGGGTCATAATAGTACCTCTTGTGTTTTATCTATATAAGATGTTTAGATTTTATTTGATTTTCTACTTCTCAATATGACATTTCTTTATTCTATTTTCATTATGGTTTTACTAATTTCTAATAAAATCCGGATTTACTATTATCTTTGATGGGTCTATTTCATTACATTTGAGGGTGTTTGTAATGACATTGAAGGAGAATAAGACATAAGTTTAATCAGATATGGACCTTATTATTTGGAGTTGGATAAATTAATATTGGTGCTTTCTATTGATCTAGAGGGAGAATTTTTTTGTGATGATCTCCCTCTAGTTTTTGTTGATTTTAAAAATTTGTTTCCTTCTAAAATTTCTAGTTTTTGACTATTATAGGAGGTTTATTTCTCTATTGAACTAATGCCTGGTAATCATCTGGTTTTGATTCCCTCATACATCATAGAACTGATTGAATTGAAATCACTAATCTACCATTTGAGATATCTTCTTTAGAAAGGCTTTATACAGCCAAGGGTTTGAACTTAGGCTGCATTGATTCTCTTTTCCAATAATGTTGGTGGTTCACATCACTTGTGTGTTGATTTTTGAAATCTTAATCAAGTTACAATGAAGAATATGTATACATTTTAATATATTAATTATATATTAAATAATTTAAAATGGGAAAGATGTTCTTGAATATTAATTTTCACTCAGGGTACTATCAATTAATAATAAAAGAATATGGCATTTATAATCCCATTTTTCAAGGTAGGTACAGTCATAATGAGTACCATGTTATTTCTTTTGGTCTAACCAATTCCCCAGAATCCTTCAAGAAATTAATGAATATGACTTTCTATGAGTATCTAGAATCCATTATGGTAGTATTTATGGATGATATCCTCATTTACTCTAAGAATATGGATGATCATATAAATCATATGTGAATAGTTTTTGATTTTTTGAGTAATCATTGAATCAATGATAAAAATCAATGTACGAAATGAAGATTAGGGATGTGAAATTTTATGGACACATCAAATGAGAACATGGTATTTCAATTTAATTAGAGAATATTAATGATATTAGGATATGAGAATAACCAAATAATTTTATAAATGTTTGTAAATTCATAGTTTTTTCTAGATATTAGTGTCGATTCATTAATGAAATCTCAAATATGGCTTCTCTGATGACTAGTGTAACTCAAAATAAAGTCAATTTTCATATAATGCTAAATGTAAATGATTTTTGTTGAGTTGAAGCATCCTTGGTTGACTACAGTAGCATTGAATGTTTTGGAGTCTGGGAAGAGATATGTGGTATTGTTTGATGCATCAGGTTAAGGATTTATATGAGTTCTTATAAATTTATTACATTTTGTTTCTTATGGCTCTCGTCAGCTTAGGTGACATGAGAATAATTATTCCAATGATGACCTTGAACATGAAGTTGTGTTGCACACTCTTATGAGTTAGTGGTATTACCCTTATGGAGAATTACTTACCATGTAATTCCCTATCCCTAGATGCCCAAAGACGATGCATTATTTTAATACACTAGAATGATGAAAAGGAATCAAATCATGAAGGAAAGATCAATATAGTAGTCTTGGAATGAAATTTAAATTACAATTCATAAAATAAAAATACAAAATTTTCAATCCTTAGAGAACACCATTATTCTCATAGCTTAACGCTACAAATAAATTCTTCTACACCTCATGGAATCTTGGGAACATAGAAATTAAGAAATAGGTGATCTCATATAATAACTAAGGTTAAACAATTGATGAAATGATTTCCCAAATCAGAAATGTTTTAAGGCAATGAATAAAATTTTAACACAATCTTTTTACAAAATTATCATAAGAAAAATATTTCAATAATAAAATAAATAATTCAATTTAAAAATTAATATGGATATTCTAATGGTTGAATAATCACAAGTAAAATCAATAATTAATCTTATATCGTTAAATGCATAATGTCAGACATCATTACCACAACGTCAAGGCCTCATCCCAGGACCATATACAAATATACCATTAGGGCCTCATGATAGGATAGTAGATTGTATCATTAGTCGTACAGATGCTTCGAGGGGCTATATAGGGCCCCACCCATCTCCTACTACATGCAATGGATTCCTTTTATGAAAGGGGTAAAACATAACATATATATCCTTATAAAAAATAGCTTATGAAATGGTAATATATTAACAATAATCCATGAATGGTTTCAATATAGAACATACATGGTCAAACATAGTATAAACCCTTCAATATAATATTTTAGATTTTATCATAACAAATCTACATCAGGTAATCATAAAATCCAACAAAGGATGTAGACATATATAGAAAATAAAAAAAGAATTAAAATAATTTTATATAAATTTCCATTTTTTTACTTTTAAAACATTAAAAGAAATAAAATTCATAAAATAATACATTAAAAGAAATTTTTGAATCAATGTGTCACATGCCACACTGAATCTTTGGAAAGGAATTAACATTTCAAAACTTTCATGTCAATATAAATAAATCATTAAAATCATTTTGAATACATAGACATCAATGAAAATGATTTAGAAGAATAAATCATTAAAAAATTTATAATTATTATTTATTTAAATTGATACTAACATAATATCATAAAAATAATCCTTTTGAAAATTATTTAAAGAATCATGCACATGGATGATATATATTCCACAACAAATACTTACGCATAAACAATCTCTGATAATAACGAGATTGAAAAATTAACCCTTATATAAAACTGTTAAAATATTCCCTATTTATAAATATTTAAATGAACAAAAAATTTACATTATAATCTTTTTATATCAATTTAAATAATTATGTAATATAATAAAATGAATATTGAAATTTAGAAAAAATAATTATCTAAAAAATCAAAGCGTCCCATACCACTTTGAACATTTAAATAATATGCATTATATCATCAGATGAATATTTAAATACCATGAATAAAATTTATTACTAATATGAAGTATAATATGGGTCATACATACACCATAAATATGAAATATCTATGGGAAATGGCTTAAATCTAACAACAATTAAAATAGAGAAAAAATTCTCTTGCCTTAGGCCTGATAGACTCTCTAACTGTCCAAAACACATGTATAATGGTTTAAGAAAAATTAACTATTATAATAATCATAATAATATTTATGACATAATATATTATTAATATATAATTTTATATTTCCTTTTTATTAATAAATTCTATGTTAGAGGATCATTGTAGGTAATAATTGTTTTAATTATCATACGAGTTTTGATTTATTATTAATTATTATATTTCCCAGATCAGGATTTATTTAATTAAAGAACAAATAAAAAGATTTATATATGATATATAAATATGATATAAATATATAATATTTATATATATATAAAATGGAATATACCATTCATAGAGACGGTATGTCGTACGTATGAAAGGATGATGTTTCTATTTTCATTATCATATTGAATAGATATAAGTGAATGAAATATATGTGTGTGTATATATATATTTTATTTAATTAGTATTATTATTTTATTTATTTCATACTAATTCATATTATATATATTTATTATCATTCTTGAATGGTGTACGTGGAAGATGAATCTAATCACGCCGTAGAGATGGAATGTTGTGCGTATGAATGAGCGAAAATATCATTTCCTCAATGGTTAAATGGTATGTAATTATAGGGAATATGAATTTAATAGAAAAAATATAATGTTATATTTATTATTTTAATCCTTTATATTCATTATTATACTGATATAAATTATGGGTACATGAAAAACAATTTACATCATGACGTTGAGACGGAACGACGTACATACCCATGCATGGTGATATTGTTTTCTGTTGGATGGGTAAAAGGAGGAGTATGGTTATAACATAATTATTATAAAATATCAAAATTTATATGGTAATAATTTTATTATTTTATTTTTTAAAAATATTATAAAGTTGAAGAAGTAGAAGGAAATAACACCAAAAGCGGTGATAAAACAATTACCACTTTCGAGATGTTTCCTTTTGATCTGCACAAAATGACTACTTATGATTTATTTATGCCCAATTTTTTGCCACTATGAGGATTTGAAGTATGTTGGATGTGGAAATGGGAAGGGTTTGGATGGGAAAAAGAGGTTTTATGTTGTGAATTAAAGAGTATGAGAAATTGCCTTTTATAAGATGGGTGAGGATTACTTTGTAATATCTTAAAATATTAATTTATTATAAATATATTTTAATTTTAAAATATCGAAAAAGTGATGTATGTAAATGGTAAAATGAGGCATATTATAAATACCCTAATTAAATTAATTTTAAACAAGTTTAGGTTACAAAATAAATCTTAGCTATTGGATTAACCATTAGTTAAACAATTATACTCTTATCATGTCTTCTAGTATATTAACACTATAAGACTAATTGAGTTACAATAAAATTCCAAAATAACCGCAATAGGATAATTGATGAAATATTTGACATTATACATGTAATTTAGACTAATCATTATTTTTTATAAATTTTATATCATTAATAATTTAGTATTTATTTTAAAATATTATTTATGTAATATTTCATACTAATCAATATTTTAAATTTTGAAATTATCAATGCAATAAGATAAATTTGAACCAACACATCAAATATTTCAATAAAATGTCTAATTTATCTATAAAACATGTTTATGTCATTAATTAAATAATATTATTTATTTTATATTTATTAATTGCATTTATTTGATTCTACCATTATTAAATCAATTACTACATAATTATTTTTTAACCTAAAAATTTTATTATATAATCTATAAAATGAATAAAACATTTATCATGATGTAGAAAAATTTCTTATATTTTCAATGAATTATTATAGTCAAATTTTTCTTATGTATATACCTATATAAAAATTTATTCAGTTTTTATAATTTTAATATGACACTTTTATCTTTTATTTATATAAAATATAATAAATGACAAAATATAACACAAGTGGATTAAAATGATCATATATATGACCAAAAGATTATTTAGGTTGAAATATAATTATACAAAAAAATTATTACAACTGTTACAGAAATTATATATTATAATAATATTATTTTTACCTTTAATTACAATATTTAGCTTTAACTATGTTAAATAAAAATCAACTGTTACTATTCACAAAATATTATATTAATCATATTAGAAAACTTTTATTACCATGATAAAACCATGTTTTTCCTATTTTCTAAATTCCATTCACAGAATTGGTAATGTTACGTTTAATTATAATCTTCTAATGTGGCTAGAAGGTGGGTAAAACGACATGAAAAAATCATTCAATGAATTTATATGTCTAATTCAGTTATAAAAACAATTTTAATAGATTAAATTGAGTTAAAATATATATTATATATCTATTGACACCATAAAAGCAATTTATATTAAATTATCTATTTTAATGAAAAAATTAGTTTTTAAATAATAGTGTAGTGTATTTCACTATTCATCAAAAACATTAATTTTGGTGAAAAATATTAATAATTCACCATAATGTAATTTTGATATTCCAAAATAAAAAATTAATTCTATTTCAATAAATTAAATTTTTATGAGTGACAAAAAATAATTTTATTATTTTTTACAGGACATTAAAAGTAGTTCCTTTATGAAAGTAATACTTTTATAAATATATATATTTTACAGAAAGATATACATTTCATAATAAATATTTTTTATTTATGTAAAAACATTATAAATAAAATTTAAAATTTATTTATTACTATTTATATTGAAATATATAATTGATATGTCAATAATATATCACTTAAATAATTCCAATACTAATGTGTTGTTTCACAGAAACACAATAATTCATGTCACACAAGAAAAGCCGGTGTTGCAAGAAACAAAGGATATAGAAGATAACATAAAATGAAATAATTGGGATTTACCTTATATCCACCATTAGTAAATCTCATCCTCGCAATTTAGACTGGGAAAAAAATATTTTGGATATACTTTTCAAATTATAATTATTGAAATCCCACATCAAAAAAAATTATTAAGACAACCATTTTAAAATAAAGTAACTTAAGTATGAAGGTCACTATATATAACACATATTTGAGTTCCATGAAGGGAAACAAGGACATGAATGATTATTAATCCATCATGTCCTGATGAAGCATGGTAGAGAACATTATTTTGTGATGTTAGAAACCAAAAATCTATAAACATACGATGATCCAAGGGTGCATTGGATTCATTTCAAAAGAAATTACTGGGAAGACATTTTTGTTTTAATATCTAATTGCTAAATTTTTAGTATTAATTATTTCATTGAATAATAAAAAAGGAATTATACGTAGATGACATGTATATTTCCATCCATTAACTAATTTATACCACAAACTTATCTTTCTATGTGAAAGATAATAAAACTCAAAAATATTATATATATCATGATTGTGCAGGCTTCCAAAAATAAGTTATGCTTCATCTACCATGCAATAAAAAAATAAGTTATACAATCTAGGACAACACAATTCGAATAGTTGAATTTTCTCTTTTGTCTCTCTTTAGGTGTGGGTTCAAGTCTCATGGTCTTGCCATATAAAACGAGTAACCACCTAACCTATGGGTTGTAATTTTATAAATAATATAGAATTCCAAAATAATCATATGAAATGTTTTGACATTAAGCAAAACTATTCAATTCCCAACATAATAAATTAAAAAAATAGGACTATTCAAAATACTTTTCTCCAAACTCATGTTTCAAAAAACAATATGGAATGTCACATAACATAATGAAGATATTTTTTTTCAGATTAAAGGAATGAGAATAAATTCATCATGTATTCCAAAAAAAAATCATGGTAATACCCTAAATTTCCAGAAAACATTATTTTAATACGTCTATTCATACTTATTACTTATATAAAATGTAGAAAACCTTACATACTCATTAAATTCAGAAATGTTGTAAACTACAACAATGATGGATTAAATATATCACTAATCAGTTCTATGGTAGTATATAATATCTAATATACATTATCCAATTCGTTAATTGTTTATTCCAAAAAATTATATCCTACTTATGAAGTGTTATCATTCCCTATGAAATATATTTCTTGAAAAATTTAACTTACATATGTGCTAATTTAATTTGTATTATACAATCCCAAATCCTTAATGAAATAGCACTTTCGTACAAACCTTATTTACTCCAAAATTCTTATAACTTGTACATTGCTAAAAATTATTCCAAATAAAATAATTCTTGAATATTGATAATAAACATTCCACTTCATCTGCAACAATATCTAAAATTGATCATTATCCAATTGTAACATATATTGTATATTCTTTTGATGATTGTGACATTGATTCACATAGTGTCTCATCACCATGTAATTTACTATTTTTACAATAGACTAATTTTTCATAACATTTCAACCACAATCATGGTTTCATTTTTCTCCACACATATAAAAAACCCTCATTCCATTTAATAATTTTCCAGGGTGATTCTTTCCATTGTTATCACATGTGGTAATTAATTCATTCCCTCCCTTCATTTATCTATTTTTTGTCTTCCATACTCATCTTATCTTTCTTCCTTTCAAATCGATAATACTCAAAGAATTGTTTAATTTTATTATAAACAAATGATACTATTTCCTCATAGGATGAAAATACATGGGATAATTTTTCCCTTTTAAATGTAGGCTTATGACTATGATAGATTGGATCCTTCTTACTCTGTGGAACATGTGTATTAGTGGAGTTGTCATTCCTTATGCTAGGTGCCATTTATAAATAACAACACACCCTTTGTTAGAACATATCATTATTTATAATCAAATAAAAATACATAACAAAAATATTTACATGTATATAGTCTCATATCAGAAAAATGGATTCAATGGGGACATATTTACTCATAAATTCTATATAATGGTTTTTAAAGAAAATATAAATTATCTTAATCATATCAACTAGGAGTTACCAAGAAGGTGCATACTATGGACCGCTTTCATGTTCTAGGTTTCCCTTAGTGAATATCGGAACACCATGGCAGAGTTTTCACCCCTAGGAACATCTGTTCCAAAACCACATCCTCTTGTATTATCCAATGAGGATTTATTTTCTAGGAATACCCACAAATCACTACATTACCTAAAATTTTAGGATGTTACTATATATTTATCATCAATGTGTATCATATGGTAATGTCCCCAAATCAATGTTTCTCTAAATATAGTTTCCATGTATGTTGTTAAACATCATCTGATACCATTTGTATTTCCCTGACCATAGAATACTAGAGATGGTGCATTATTTTAATACATTATCAGGATTACGAGGAATCAAATATAGAATGACCAATCAATTTAAATGTATTAGAAAATTGATTTTATATATGAACATTATATTAAAATTTAAAAAAATATTGGTAATACTTAGGGAACTCAATTACTCTCTTAACTCAACCATGTATAAAAATCATAATACAATTCATGAATTTATATAAAAATAAACATAATAAAGGTGTGAGTTCTGATTCTATGTAATTTTAAACAAGATGACATAATCATTAATAAATATGCAAAAAAAATTATGTACTGGTATTAAATTATAACATAAGTATTTTATAGCATTATATTAATTATAATATATAAAAAATAAATTAAATAATTCCATTTAATCAATCGCATGGATATTCTACTAGTCAAATAATCACATGTAAACTCAACAACTAATCTCATAATTGGGAAATTAATAATGTTTTACATCATAACCACAACCCCAAATCCTTGTTCCATGATAATACACAAATATACCATAATGGACTTGTGATAATACACTAGTTTTTCTCATGACACATAAGGATGAATCGAGTGGATTTAGTATGCCATGCCCATCACCTATTATGTACAATGGTTTCCTTTTATGAAAGGGGTAAAACATATCGTAAAATACGCATTATAAATTACATAAATAATGTTAATAAATTAACTATAAACCACGATTGGTATCAAAATAGAACATCCATAGTGAAACATATCATAAAACCTTTAATATAATATTGTAGATTTTATCATAAAAATTCAACCTTAGTTAAGTATAAAATCAATAAAGGGTGTTTACATATATTAACAATAATCGAATAAAATCATTAAAACTAATTGAGATAAATATACCGTTTTGAAAATTGAAAAGATTAAATGTCACAAAATTTATAATATAATACATTTAAAAGTGATTTATGAATCAAAGTTTCCCATACCACTTTTAAACTTTTGAAAAGAATTAAAAATTTTAAACATTCATGTCCACATAATTTAATACTTAAAACCCATTACAAAAAATGGAAATAAATAAATAATATTTAGAAGAATAAATATTTAGCAAAATTAAAATTATGTTTCAGTTAATGTCTCCCTTATATAAAACCTTAAAAATAATCATTTTGAAAACTTTTTTTAGGAAACATGGATATGGATGATAAATATTCCCCAATAAATAAATATGCATAAAAAATCTCACATAAAAATGAGATTGAGAAAAATTATACCTTAAATAAAACCATTAAAATATTCCATTTAAAAAAAATTTAATGAACATACAAAAAGAACTAAAATTTCCTTCATAATTTTTATATATCAAATTGAATAATTATATAATGTAATATAAAGAATATTGAAATAGTGAATGGATTAATTCATTAAACATTAAAAGTGACCCATACAGCTTTGAACATTTAAATAATTATATGTATATAATAAAATGAATCATTAAATACTATGAAAAAAATGTATTCATGATATGAAATATAACATGGGTAGTACATAGATAATCGATAAGATTTAGGTTGTGAAATTCGCTTATATCACACAAAAATAATATTGATACTGAATTCCCTTACCCTAGGTCTGATTCTCTCCATTGCTATTTGAAACTTCAATATAATGGTTTTGAAAATATTATTAACTTCTACCAAAATCATTATAATATTTATGATATTATATATGATTCATTAATAACATCACATTAACAATTTATGAATATTTTCTATGTTAAACCAACATTTCGGGTAATAATCAAATTCATTATCTTGTGTTTGTTGACTTATTATTCTTGATCATATTACATAGATCATGACTTACATAATTTCATAATTCATAACATGATTTTTTTATTATATATATTCAGGATATAAATATATATAATAGACAGATATATGAAATATAATACAAGTTCATGGAGATGGTATGCCATACATACACATGAATGCTATTACTATTTTTTTATCATATTGAATGGAAGTAAGTGAATGAAATACATCTATATATGTATATATATATTTTTACCTTAGTATTATTATTATATCATTTATTTCATACTAAATAATTATTTATATATATATTTTTATAACCATTTTTGATTGTTGATCGTCGAAGATGAATCTAATCGGGTTGTGGAGACGGTATGTCGTACGCATGCACGAGGGAAAGTATAAATCTTCTAATGGTTAAATGTTATTGAATTAGATTGAATGAGATTTAAAAAACAATATCATGTTTTATTTATTATTTACATCATTTATATTTAACATTATTCCAATATTAGCAAATGTTTACTTGAAAACATCTAACGCCACAGTGTGGAGAAGGTAAGTCGTAGGTACGCATCCATGGTGATTTTTTTTCATAATATGGGTAAAAGGAATAATATTTTCTAACCATATTTATAATAACATCTCATAATCTATAAGGTACTAGATTTTTTTGTATGAAAACAACAGAGGAAGAGGATGTAGATGAATAAAATATCTTTTAAGAGGTGATAAAACAATTTCCTTTTTTCTGGTATTTCTTTTAGATTTGCACAAAAGGACTCCATATTTTGGATTTATGCCCAATGCTTAGCCTCTTGAATTATGTGATATATTTTGGAATTTAAAACTTATAGGGGGTGTCCAAAAAAAGCGTTTTATTGGTGTGAATTAAAGATAAGGAGAAGTGGCCTTTTATAAATGTGGTGGGGGCACTTTTGGATGATCTTAAAATATTGACTTATTATAAATATATTTTTTATTTAAAATATTCAAAAGTTATTTAGTTATAGTATAATATTAATATGGGTCGAAATTCACTCTTCCAAGGATTTTTATACCTTATTAGGTCAAAAAATTAACCTTATCATTTAGATTTAACACTTAGTTAAAAAGTTTTACTATTACCTTGTATTCTCGTATTTTTACACTATATGGTTAATATAGTTATGATAAATCGACGATAACACCCAATTAGGATCATTAATAACATAATTTAAAATATCAAATTAATTTTCCAAACAATTTATTCTTATTTATTTTATATGATTTACTAAAATATTATTTGTTTTAAAATATCATTTTTGTCAATTTTAATACTAATCAATATTTTCATTTCTGAAACTATCAATCCTAGAAAATAACTATTATCTAATAAATTCAATATATAAAAACCATGTATACGTAATCTAAAAAATATGGGTATGCCATTAATTAAATAAAATTATATTTTTTTAATATAATTAATATTATTTATTTGATTCTTCATTTAATAAATCATTTAACATATAATCATTATATCACATAAAAATTATAAATATTTAATGCCTAAAATATATATATAAATTATCATGATTTGGATATGATTTTTATACTTCTAATGGATATTTATAGAAAAAGTATTCTTATATATAAACCTATATTGGAAATAATTAAATTATTAAATTTTGAAAATGAAACTTGTAACCATTATTTAAATAAAATATAATAAATGTTTTAATCTATCACATGTGGCCTAAAAGGGTCATATATTCTAATTTATTTTTACATTGGTCAAAATATACTTATCCAATGAAATTACACCAAGTGTTATTGTAATTTTATATTATTATAATATTATTTTTACAACTAATTACCCAATTTACCTTTAACTAAGATAAATAAAATTCAAAAGTTACTAGTCACCCAAAATTATTTTGATCATATTGGACTGCATTTTTCATCCTAACTACAACCATATATGTCGTATTTTCAAAATTCAATTAACAGAAGTGGTAAAATTTTGTTTAATGCTAATATTATAATGTGTCTAGAAGGCAGGTAAGAATACGTGAAAACAATGATCAATGAATTTCTATTATAAAAAGGAATCCAGTGACCTAAATTGGGTTAATATATATATTATTCTTCTATTGTGACTTTCAATCCAATTGAAATTAAAATAACTATTTAAATGAAAAAGTCTTATTTTAAACAATAATGCATTATTTTTAACAATTCATATAGAATTTCATGCTTTTAGAAAAATAAAAAATATTCACCCTAAGAAAATTTTGATATACTGAATTTTAAAATGAAATATATTTTATGATATTATGTTGGTATGAGTGTCTAAAATTAGATTTTTTATTGTTCACAAAAGGTAATAAAAATAAATTCTTTTAAGAAAATAGTATTTATAAGCATATAACTACTTTAATGAAACTCATAAATTAAAATTAAAATATGTCTTATTTATGAGATTAAATTATAAATAACATTAAAAATTCATTAATTTATATTAACGTCACTATATTTAATAGATATTTTATAAATATATCGTTTATATAATTACGACACTAAAGTGTTGTTTCAAAAAAACTATGTGGCATTTAAAGTAAGCCAAGTTAGTGTTGTGTGAAAAAAGTCTATTTAAGATAATGTACCATGAAATATTGTGTTGTTACATTCAATTATTTTCCGATCACAATAGATTTATCATATTTTCTATCAAAAATATTTGAACATCTTAGATTGGTGTTAGGTGGAATGCCTGGAATATTTCGGCTTTGACATCACCTATAACTAGTTTAAAGAGTATGTCATTGAATTTGATTTTAGAATTAAACACCCATCTCAAGTAGTGAAATAATCCTTTAAAGAATGTAATTTAATGGATCTATTTTCACATATGCATAATGATGTTAATGAGAAAGGGGATGAGGATTCGAAGGATAATATTCTGTTGACATTTTTTGTTCTCAAAAAGATTCTCCAGGATCAGCTGCTTGAAAAGTAGTTATATAGAACCATATAATCTCTTTATATTGGGGATACAATTGCCCAATGGTCATTCTCCTATGAATAATTTCTATGATTTCAGAATTGTTTTGGGGTAACATCATTGGTCAAGAATAATGTGATGTGGGATTCTCATAGTTCTCAATGGCCAGTAAACCCACGATCCAAAAAGATATTCTATGGAATGAGATGAAAATTACAATGGCAAGGTATGACAGGAGACATTTATAATTTTATCTCTCTTTTATATACATGCCGTTATGAAAAGTTTATTTTTCAGAATGCATTAGGTTTTCATTATCCAATTTAATTCTCTATATGTAATTTGGGTGAAATATATATGGAATTTTTTTTGGGTTGGGACATACCAAGACAATGAATAATGGAAAATGGGTTTTGATCGAAAGGCTGACCATGTCAGCTCAATTTTTACCAATTTTTTATTTTAAAAAATTTAATGAGTTATTAATTTTATATGTGAAATGAGTTGTACTTTTTCTTAGAGTCCCATCTACTATTGTTTCTAAATGTGTTCCTCAGTTGACTTCTAATTTTCTGAGAGTTATTCCTTAAGAAAATGGATCTCACATCATTTTTTGTACAACATTTCATCCACAGTCAGAAGGCTATATAGAAGATATATATAGATATTTTAGGATATGATTTGCGATTTTTATTAAACATTGGTGGTTCATGGGATGTTCCCTTGTGGCTAGTAGAGTTACCTTATAACTATGTCTACCTACTAACAACCGAGATGTCATATTTTGATACCTTTTATAGTCATCCTTGTAAATATCTATTGTGTTCATCGGTGGTTGGTGTGTATCCATTGGTTGGACCAAGTTGGGTGAAAGAGATGAAAAGAAGATATATTTTTTGACCAGAGAATTTTGATGAAATACAGATTATAAAATTCTTATTATGATCATCATCATATATCTTTGGTGTTCTTAGATAGGGGCTTGGTGTTTCTAATGGTTCATCGATATACTATAAGGCTAGGGAGTATTACTCCTCATTTTGTGGCACCATTAGAGGTTTTTAAGAAGGTGGAGAATGTTTCCCATAATATAGAACATTCCCCATTGTTGGCTTTGATACATAACATGTTTAATGTATCTCAGGTACAGACATATCTATCAGATCCATTTCATGTTATGAGTAGGAGAGATCTTGAAGTTGAACCTGAATTTTCTGGGACTAAACGACCAATTTGGATATATTATTTTGAAAAAATTTATTTTTTAGAGTAATTTACCATTACTGAGTGTGAAATGGAAAATTTTTTATGATTATCATGAGATATGGGAGATGGAGGAATATATGAGAGAGTAGTGGCCTCATATTTTTTTTGCATGGAAGCTCCATCATAGGATTTTTTGTTTTATAAAGTTTCATTCATGGGGAGGTTGTAACATACCCTACCTATTTTCAGTATTACTATACCCCTCCTTTTGATATTTCAATTTATTTGTTTCATTTGGTGTAGTTTACAGTGTAATTTTAATGTTTATGGATATTTATGTTCTACTGCACGATTGACACACGATCTGCTAAACCATGTTCCCTCTTAATCCAAAAAGCCAAAATTTAGATAGTGGTATTCACACATCATGGGAGCGTTTTGACAGATCTTGTGCCCTCTATGAAGAAAAAATTCACCCCATTTATCAAAGGATAATGGTTGGAACATATTTTAACTGACAAAACACATCTTCCATAGAAAATATATGGACGAGTTTTTAATATAGTCTGATTTTAATTACATTCTATGTAACCCTCTTTTTAATTCCCAAACAGACCTCCTTACACAAAAATGAGTTTTTACCATCCACGAAGCACTCTATATGGATTATTTTCCCCTTCGACCCTTCCCATAGGTGACCTATATCTAGGAGACCAATGGTCTATCCTCTTCCAGTTAGATTCCACCTTTCATTCTTGATTTCCCGTGATCTCCCAATTTCACATTAGAGTTCCATAGATACTTGGGCTGAGTTGTAGATCAAATACCAACTAATTTTGGTCTATAAAAATAGTTTCTATCTTAATTTACTTGGATCCCATTTTATTTTATCTTCCTCAGAAAATCCAAAATAAGGTTGGACGCTTCGAAATCTAGAAACTCTGAGGTGCACGGTTCTATTATGATACCTGATTTTCATTAACCATAAACATATTTATTTAATGTCATCTATTTTGAATAAGAAATTTTTTTCCCTATTTTAATAAAAGGATATAAAATATTTTTTGGATAAAAACAAAATTGAATTGAATTCCGTGTTTTTTGAATGATACTATTTTGGAATGAATTTTGAAAACACTCTATTAAGATGAATTGGGATGTGTTAATGAAAAATATGTTCATTTAAATAGTAAAATTTAAATTCTCAATAGAATTTATTTTAATGAATTAAATTGATGGATTTAATTTTGAAAATGATTTTGATGGAAAATTTATGAAAACCCCAATTCCGTTTAATATTTGGTTTGTTTTGAAATTGATGGAATTTGATTGAAAATAAAATTGGTGAATTTAATGGTAATATCAGTCTATCCAATTTCACATGGAAATGATTTAAGATCCCTTTTTTTCAGGAATGTCTACAAAATGTATTTCATTGGGAACCTAGTTGTTTTGGATTTATGAAAATGCATGTTTTGATTAAAAATCCCATTATGGAAATTAAAGAGGATATTGGAATATATTAAATAGACAATGAGATGAATAGTATTTTATAATGTCTTGAAATAAATGTCACATCATTGATTTATTCACGAGAACATTAAATAATTATATAGATAATGTAATTTCCCCCAATAATGGCCTAGGGAGAAAAGACAATATTCTTCAATAACAACATTTGAGGGTAATGTTCTTATGGCTGTTGTGGATGGTACATTATTCCTATCTTAAAATTTTCATAATAAGTAATTTGATAATGATATCCAAATACTTTTATATCATGCATGTTTTAATAAAAATAGATATTTCCATATCACCTTTAGTATGTAGTTATCAATGAAGACTCCCAATAGAAGTCTCATTACAAAAAGTATGTTTTAGTTAGATCCCATTATGACATGTAAAAATTTACTATTTACTTACAACAATATTATATTTATGGTTGTTTTGGTTATAATCCTTTATATAGACTAGATTTTAAAATATGATGCAAAATATTTATGGAAACTTAATTAAATTACTATTCATATTGATGTAGAATTACTTATCTTTAGTGGGGAGGCTTTATAATTTGAGTCATACCTAGATCCACCACTATAGATCATATTAATGAGATACTTATGGAGGAATACATGACAATAGAGAAATATGGAAGAGGTAATCATCAAATTTAGGATATAATAATTAAAATATAATAGAATAACTTTTTTTTATGGAATTAACTAGAACTCCATCAAATCATAAAGTTTAATTTTCCATTAATATAATCCAAAATATAATACCAATATCAACGAATTCCTAAAAGATTGACACTATAAAATTAGTGGAGTTTAAGAAACAACTCATGGGGTTCTGTGATAAGGTATTTATATTCCCCATTATTTTTCATTAAGGGTCCAATATTCTCTTTATTAATAATAAAAATGGATTTATTATGTTGGGAATTAATTATTCGGAAATAATTACTATTATGATAAAAAAGCGTGTGTAATGTAACTCACATTGGAACCATATTCAATCAAATTTGTGGGGATCCATATTTTTAAATTATTGACCTTATATCTAGTTATCATGAATTTTGAGTAATGATAGATCATATTCTAATGATAAAATATTTTATGTGTTATGGAAATTATAAGATTACAGTAATTCATTTTGTATTGACTAATTCAGCCTGTATTTTTATAAACCTAATGAATTGAGTATTCAAGGAATACATTGATGACTTTATTTTGGTATTTATTAAAGATATATTTGTGTTTTATAAGATCTATTAGGACCATGATAATACCATGTGAATAATTATTAATAATCTTATAAAAAATAGTATTATGATAAATTTAGAATGTGTAAATTCTTTCTATAATAATATTCATTTCATGACAATATTTTCCCTGAGGATGGGATCTTATTCGATCTGTGGAAGGAAAATAAAGTCTGAGAATGGCCTTCACAAATGAAAATAATTGAAGGGTTTAGGTTTACATTGAAAATGTAATGTTAGGAATGTTTTGAATAATTTTTGAATTGATTAGTGAGTGATCTAAATTTTACTCTACCAATAAAAAAAATGATTTTTGATATATTGGGATGAATCAAATAAATTAAATGGTTTTTCCTCTATGAGAAATATTATTCTTATTTACTATGAATCGAGATAGTTAATGATTTATGAAATAACTATCTAGGGCATTATATTGGGTGGATTCCATAATAATTTATTTAATATTTGGAGTCAGTATCTCTATGGTGCAATTGTTTAGATATAAAGTCTTAATAAGTGTTTAGAATATATCTTCTCTTAAAAATAAATCAAAATGAGTGAAAGGTGATGGCTCAGGCGACTCATGGATTATAAATTCTCAATACAATACCACCTGGGTATGTCGCATAAGGTATCAAATTCATTGATCAAGAATGATCGTGGTGTTATGACTAAAATGTGGACTGATTGGATTATAGGATAATGGATACAGTAAACATGGATATGGGAATTACTAAGGTATTGGAGACATTACACCCATTTAAAATTAGTACAAAATATTTAATTTTGTAAAATTTAATCATATTTCAAGTCAATAATGAAAATTTTAAAAAGAAAATAAATATCATGAATCATTGATTTTTTGTAGACCTTGATTATTAATATACTGTTATGATATTTTTAAGAATCCTATGTTTTCTATATATACTTCAGTTGAAATGGTAGTTGTTGGATTATTCCAATAACCCAAATTTCACTATACACCCTCATATCACAAATACACATCGATATTAAGTGGAACGATTATGGTGGCCTAATATGAACTAGAAAATTGATTACTACGTGTCAAGATGATTTTATTATCAATTGTTAAAGGCTAATAGACATAATCCAAGAGTATTAATTCAATTGATTACTAATATATGTGGAAATGGGATGAAAATACAATGGATTTCTTCACTACATTAACCAATACTACTAGAATGAATCATGATATTTTGGTTATTGTTAATTTCCCATCAAAATATATTCATTTACATGATTTATGAGATATTTTACATAGAGTGAACATTTTCATGTGGTATATTAATATTATTATAAATCTTAATGGTGTACCAATTTTTATTCTGTCTCATTATGATACAAAATTTACATCAAAATTGTGGAAATTTCTCAGAAGGATTAGGATTCAAAGCTTTGTTTGAGCACTGCTTATCACCTATAAGTTGATGAACATTTTAACGGACAATTAAAATTCTGTAAGACAGGTTGAGGTCATAAATTATTGTCTTTAATGGTATTTGGGATCATTATTTACTATTCTTAAGGTTCAACTATAATAATAACATCCATTAATGTATTTATATAACGTCGTATGAATCATTATATGGTAATAGATATCATACTCCGGAATCTTGGGATTAAGATCGTGAATATAATCTTATTGGACCAAAACATTTGGAGGTGACAATAGAATTGGTAAAAAATACATATAACAATAACAATGAATCTAATACTGTAAAAATTAACTATGTCAGTAACTAGTGGATGTTATATGGATCCAACTATAATCATTATATTTTCTACTTATATTAAAACAAGAAATCACATTATTTTCCTAAATAACTTTTAGGATTACAATTTTACAGAAATAAAAAAAATATTAAATTGTAAACCCATAGAATACAATTTGACACTTATACCCCTATCTTATATCCAATATGTATTTTTCATAAAAAAATACATGAAAGAAAACATGTATGTTAAGCTGATATATCATCTTAATTATCCTATGATATTATCATCGTTAAAAATTTTCTATAATCATAGATATATTTTTTAAAAACTATAGGATCAGAAAATAATTGTCAATGTTAAATAAAATAATGGAAACCATTTTTCTAGTGAAACCTAGAAAACAGTTCCTAAAAAAACCTTTTTTCCCAGAAAAGGGGACCGTTGTTTCAAAAATATAATTATCTTACCTTTTGAATGTCAAAATATTTCCCTAAAACCACCGAAAAATTATAAAAAAAGATAATTAGGTAAATTGGGTCATAATTTTATTAAAATAGAATAAAAATGACTTCTAATTCCATACATTTATCTCCTACAAAATTAATAACAATATGTTAACTTCCATTCACAATGCACTAGAGGTTATAACATAACCTCCCATCATTGGTATAATAGAGAACCACCTATAATTGTATTATAATGTAATAACCCATAAAATATTCGAATACAATTATATAATCAAAATACATTAAATCTTTTAATTCTCAATATTCCACTAATACAGTTTCATTGTTACACATAAGAAAAAATTTAATGTTATTCAAATAAATGATACATTTTAAAAACTAATTTAAAACTTTTTAAGTTATATTTTTAAATCAAAGGGTTGAATACAACTCTGAAACATTCGGGGGAAATTTGAAAATTATTATTTTAAAATATCATTATTCATAAAAATATATTTATAAAAACAATTTTGAAAAAATGCCATGAATGAAGAAGATTTATAATAAAAAATCCTTAAAACTATTAAAATGATTATTTATGTAATGTGTCCTTAAAAAATATCATCTCATTGAATTGATCATTAATAAAATTAATTTTTTTGTGTATCAACTATATATATCCAAAAAACAACTGTACACATAATAAAATATATTCAAAATTAATTCCACATGTAATCTTTTTTGTATATAATCAAGAAGTAGAATTTAAACTTGATGAAATGAAATTCTGTTGAGAATAACTTTACTACTTTTTAATAATTCAAATCATATTCCACAAGTAATGGTAGGATTTTAAAAAACATTAAATAACATTAGATTAAATAAAATCATGTTTTAACACCTCAATTAAAGTTTATATTCACCTCATAAGAGAATATTGGCCCAAAAAATAAAAACAAATCTTAATGAATGAAAATTTAAATGTAGTTCATTACCTTATGTATGAATCACCACATATAACCATTTTATTACTAAATATTGACATTATTTTATTTAATTAATTTGTTATATAGATTTTTAGTTTTTATTATTCCTTTAATATCACTTTTTATAATGACATAACTATAACTTAATTATTTAATTACATGTTTTACATTTTTACGATATTCGGTACTTGAGTCCAACATGAATTCAGAATGATGTCAGTAGTATATGCTGAAATATGTTCATCATATTCATAAAAATATTGATTAAATTATAATTACATTTACATATATAATATACTATTAAAACCATTCATTTAATATGGATATGAAAAATTAACTATGTTCAATCGCGGAGACAGTAAGTCGTATGTAAGAATGTGGAATGTCTAAATTTTTTGAATAATCATTATGGAAAATAAATTAATTATTATTTCCTATTTCCGGAAGGATAATAATATTATTAATATAATATTAAAAAATCAAATATACTTATATATATCATCCATACGATGTGGTGATATTTCACATGTACGCACAGACAAAATTAGCATTTTCTATTCACGTGTAGGTTAGAAAATATATAATATATTATCATTTAATTATTATAAATATGTCATGAATTTCATTTAGAAATAATAATTTTAACATTACATCCATTATTTAGAGACGGTGATGGAAAATAAATTATAGAAGTTAGTGATGTGGTAGTCGACCATTTACACTAATAGTTAATTTTATTCCCATTAGTTGGAAGTGGAGATCGATTTAATTGATTATGTTAACATAATAACAACTAAGTATATTTATGATACATTATTTTTTATTTTACCATGTTCTATTACAGTTTTCTGGAGTTGAACGAAAAATAATATAGAAAAAATTAATTCAAAATGATATGACTTCTCTAGATGACCTCATTTGATTAACACATTAACACCACACTGGGGGAGTTTCCACCTAAAATAAGTCATATAAATTGTATGAATATATTTTAGAATGTTATTTGGGTATATCTTGGATGAACCAAATTTCTTTTTTGTTTTATGAAAATAGAAGAATTAGTTCCCTTTTATATTAGAGGGGAGGGGCACTCTTGGATTTCATCGATGTATTAAATTATTAATAAATAATTATATATTAAATATGTTTAAAAATTTATTTTTCTAGATTATAGGATGATTATGTTTTAACATAAATTCATAAAATGAAAATTAGATACGATTTGGCTACTTTTTAAACTATATCATTTATAACCAATTTTTATGTTTTTTAATTCTTACATTGGTATCAGGCAATTTACAATTTGAGGGTTTGTAAAATTAGAATAAAATTCCAAAAGGAAAATAAAAGAGTCATCGAAGAAGTCTATAGACATATAATAGTCGATTTAATGAATTTTAGATATACTTTTATATATTTTAGTACAATATTAATTTTTTACAATATCATTAATTTTAATTTTTACTCTCTTCATTACAGTACTTTTTAAAAATATCTTAAAGAAATGATATATTCAAAAAAATCTATTATATCATTAATCACATGTCAAATTCATCTAGAAAATTTTTGTATGACCTTAATTATATAATATTATATATATTTGAATATTTTTAATATCATTTATTCGATATTTCCATTATTTATAATATTAGTTCATCATTATTGTGTAAGACTTTAATTTTAATATCTACTTCCAAAATAATAAAAATAAATTACAATGATGAATATAAATATATTATGTTCCAAAATAATAGTTATATTTTAATATATATTATACATATCTTCATATTAAAAATATTATTTTTATTAAAACATAAGTATTACATCATTGATTATTCTTTAAAATTAAATAATATAAAGGCCATAAAGTCATCCATGTAGCACCAAGAGAATATAAAATCGTCCGAAGGATTATTTTGGTTAAAAATAACTTATCCAATAAAATTAGGACATGTGTAAGGGTAATTTTATATATTTTATAATATAATTTTCAACATTAAATACCAATTTTAGTGGTAAACATGTTAATAAAAAATTACTAAATTTACTATTCATAATATCCAAAAAAATTAAATTTCATTACTATATTTGTTCCTTATGATTCAAAATATGTAATCTATTTTTCAAAATTGAAAACATAGAAATTTAAAAATTAATTAGAAATTATTCCCATTGAAAGAACACGAATACACGGTTTTAATGTTAAAACCATCAAATGAATGAAATTATGTATATATGAATTCATTGTAAAATTGATTCCAACAGACAAAATTTTATTAAATTATAAAATAATGGTCAAATTATACATTAAATAAATTAAAAAATAAAATTTTATACTATAAATAATGTTGATGAAAATTCAATTTTAAATTAAAATGGTGTATTTTTCATTATTCATCGCAAAACGTAAGTTATCATAAAAAATATAAATTCACCAAAAAAAATTTAGTTTTCACCTTTAAAATAAGAATTTTATTTTTTTCATAAATAATTTATAAAAGAGTAAAAAACTAAATTTAAAACAAGTACACTATAAAAAAGTGCTAAAAATACCTATTATGAAAAATATTTATTTTTTCCCTAAAATTTGGTTGATCTTTTATCAAGTCTAGAAAACACATACGAAAAACCCTAAACATTAGATTGAATATTATATATATATATAATTAATATGTTAAAATAAAATTGATTCATTATTTTATATACACATATGATAATATTTAAATAGTATTTAGAAAATGATTTCATTTTATTTTTAAAAGGGATTTATTTTCATTTAAATTTAATTAATCACAATATAATTTATTATTTATTCATGTGTAGACTATATTTCCATATTTAATTAATATTGTTTTTCAATCTATTTTAATTTCTACCATATAATGTTTTCATTTAATTAATAAAATTTAGTTGTTCGTTTCATCTCAATATCGCATATCATGCACATTATCAAATATAGCACTTCTTTTTTTTAAATAAAAATTTTATATTATTCCCAAACCCTCTGAAAATTATGTGTCCTCCCAATATTTAATTTTACCTCAGTAACAAAGGATTGCCTTTTCATATTGACATTATTTAAATTTCACATCGGATAAAGGATTACAAAAAATTCCATTTTAAAATATAGAAATTAAATTACTATAGTCACCTGAGATAATAAAGACTAGGGCTCCATATAGGAAAACATACTTTCTTGAAATGGTGAGTTTCATACTTTAATTTATTTCTACTATAAAATGACCTGTTTCTCTAAATGATGAGTATTCAAGATTCATTTTTCATAATAGAATAACTAGAATCACCTTCTATAGAATAACATAATCCAGAAAAGATTAACTATATATTTATCATATATTTGGACATTGTCCAAATCCAAACTAGATATTTCATGATATGATATTTCCCCAAAAATAATAAACCACATTTGATTAAAAAAGTACTCCAATCTCTAAAATTTAACAGCATTATCGAGAGCACGACATAGTCCATTAAAATAATTACTATCCTAAAAAATATCTAAATAATCCAAACTAAAATTGAAATCAAAAAATAAAAATTATTTGATAAAATTTTATTCCAATATATATTTTAACATTTATCTCTAAATAACTTCAATAAATATTAATTCCTCATACCCACTATATAATTTCTTAAATCCCATAATCTGCATGATTTTATCCATTTAATAAATAATATGAATTACCATATAATCACATTTATATCTGAATAATAATTAATCATTTACTTATATAACAAAATACCACAATATTATATTTTACATTATATTATAAAGTTCTAAAAATAGATATCATTTTGTAAAATAAATATAATAAAAAAATCATTTTCCAATCCAATGTTTAACTATTTGATAAAAAATATATTCCCAAAATAAACATATTATTAATCCATAAAATCATTTAAATAAAATGAAAATTTTATACTAACAAGGACATCACATAAGCTTGTGGATGACTATGCACCCATGTCACCCATAGGTTGTGGGTTCATTTAACACTAACTTGTTGGATAGGATTGGTTTTCACCCATACGTCAGGCTTCCCCTTTTCTGTAATATACAATTGTTTTTTACATTTCCAAAATATAATAAAATCCCCAAAACAACCATAATATGTTTTAAATTAAATGTTTATCTCATGACTTTTATTTCTCATCGCAAAAAGTCAAAACCCATAATTACCTCAAAATTATATTTCTCTGAAAATACTGTTAGTAACCTTAAAATATTACAACTTAAATCCTCAAATAGATTTCTTATACAATGAACTTATGGTAAACCATAAAATTATAAATCCATTATGATACATCTTACCTTTAAGAAAAATTATAATATCCAAAGTTCTCTAATACTTTCTATGATAACAACTATAAGGACCCATCTATAAGCTTTATATATTCTAGTTATTTTAAATGTATATATCCAATTTTCTCTAATTTTTTTTTGATATTGAAAAATATCTATCATAGTAAACTAATACATTAAAAGTGGATTCTTATACCTAGAACTTATACCCAATATCCATTTTTTCAATGAAAACAGAAATATTTAACATAAAATATTATTTATTATGATATAGTTTCATTAAAATTTATTCTTGATCTCATCCTTTCCCCACCTCTTAATCACTTTGGAAAACATTTTAAAACATTAGATAAGAAAAAATGTGTAGTAGGGGACCCAAAAATTGAATAATTACTCTAATGAAACCCCATAAAACATTTTCTAAAAACATACCATTTTACACTAAAAAGGGCAACATCATTTCAAAACGATTATTATCTTATCATTTGAAAATGTTAGGATATCCATGATACCTCATAAGAGGGAATATAAAATATAAGTGGGTAACATGGGACATAACTATACTCAAATGGAATAACCACATTGTCAACTTCCATTCATGAAACTATTACAAATAGAATATAAATATGGGGTACATATATACATAATGCATTGGAGGTTATAATAGAACCACCCATCATTGGTTTATCACAGAACCATCGGTTTTTAGTTTTCAACGTTACCACTCATAAAATAAACATATAACATTATATCATAATACAATATACAATTTAGTAATTTTAAACATTTCAACCCAAATATTTCAATTTCACATTTAATAAAACATTTAATGTTATTGAAATAACAAATCCATTTGTAAACCCCATTTAATATATTTAAAAAAAAATTTTCAAATAATATAATGTCATTCATATCTGAAGAATTTGAGAGAAAATAGAGAATTAACATTTCTAAAAATTCATGCCCATATAAATACATTCATGAAAACCATATTGAAAGCATGTATATAAAAGATAATTATTTACACAAATAAATATTTAAAACACTGAAAAAAATAATTTAATGTAAGATTCCCTTACAAATATCGTATCATTGAAGTGATAAATAGTCAAAAAAAATTGAATAATTGTATCCACTATATATCCATATGAAACAAGTGTAAATATTGAATAAGGTATTATATATATTTTTCACACATACTCATGTAATGAAATAATCAACATGTATGTGTTTAACCCAAAGAATATATATTTGTATATAAATTCCCTTATTATATTCCAATCAGCTGAATCGTATGCCATATAAATATGAAAAAATTATAAAAAAATTATTTATCATGAGAATAAATAATTTCATGATATAATATGTCAATGTAATGTTATATGCACCTCGTGAAATAATATATGTTCATAACATCAAAATATTCATCAATGAATGAAAATTGAGATGAAGTCCCTTACCTTGAGTCCGAGTCATCACACACAATCATTATATTCCTAAATAATAACTGTATATTAATTATTCACTAAATTTATAAACTTTTTATATATTATTATTCATTTTATACCTCTTATTACCATTATATAACAAGTATATACTGATTCATGTTATTGTGGGACGTTTTGATGATATTTTGGACTTGTGTCCAAAATTAATATGGTATTGTGTCAACAACCAAATTGGTCATAAGTACATAAGCTATAGAATAATATTCATTAAATAAATATAAATTTTATATATCACTTATTCCTTTAAATACATTCATTAAATATTAATATCAAAATAAAGTGATGTACTAATTATTGAGATGGTAAGATATATATACACATTATTAACGTTTCCATTTTTTGTAATTATTATGGAAAGAAGTAAATTATTATTTTATATATAAATTATGATAATAATATAACTAATATAATATTAATTATTAAAATAAACTTATATATATTCCATGTTATGTGGAGATGAAAAATAAATCACATTGCTTCATGGAATTGTTTGTTCGCACATACTCACAATTGACATTATCATTTTTCGGTGTATTGAAAGGTATGAACGTAAATGATATATAATAGTTTCATAATTATATATATTTAATAAATATCATATATAAACAATAATTTAATCATTATAACAAGTCTTTAGAGGCAGTGATAGAAAATGAATTACATCGGTTTTTGATGTGGTAGTCCACCGTTCACACAAATAATTATTTATCATCCCTTTTAATAGAAGTTGAAATGGATTTATTTGATTAAATAAAAATAATAACTTATTAGTGTGTTTAGGAATATATATATATATAATTTCGTCATATTTTATATATATTACAAGGAGTTGGACAAAAATATAAAATATAAACAGTCAATAAAAAATTATACATCTTCATTAGATGATAATCTTTTATTTATATCTTAACACACCTACGGAGGGTTTTATACATAATCTAAGGGATCTATAATGTGGTCATTGATTATATAAGTGAATTTTTGGAGATCCTGGATGAACCAAATATCCTTTTAAGAGTTATGAAAAGTGAATAATGAGTACACTTCTATAGGAGAGGGGAGGGGAACTCATAGAATTCATCAATGTTTTATATCAATTTATATTACATAGCTATTACATATGTCTCAAAACTGATTTATTTATGTTATATAAAGAATATGGGTAGAAATAAGATCATAAAATACTAAATATTCATTTTTTACTATTTTTTGTTTTTTTATCATTTTGTTTTAACCCTTATTTAACCTTTTTAATTCCAAATATCATATCATTTAATATAATATTTGAGAGTTAATATATTTACAATAAAATGCCAAAATACCAATAAAAGATACATTTATAAAATTTTTTGGCTTATCAAAATTATGTGTACATGTATATATTTTTAATAATTTTATATCATTTAATAAATTATTATTAATTTTAAAATATTATTAATGTTAATTTTCATAATATTCATTACACCATTTTTAAAAAATACAATAACAAAAGTTTATCCCTTAAATAATCTATATGAATGAATCATCACAATTTCGAAAAAATCTATAAAATTTTTATATGACATTAATTATATCAAATTATATTTATTTAATTATTTTTTATATCATTTAATAGATATTTCCATTAATTAAACAATCATTGCATTATCATTGTGTAAGACATTGTGGAAACTACTTTTTTTCAAAAAATTACAATAAGGAAGATAAAAATTTTATATGTCAAAATACTATTTATATTTGAATATATATTCCAAATTACCCTATATCAATGATTTTATTGTTATTAAATTATATGTAATATATCTTTTTTCTTTTAAATAATATAAAATAATATAAAAGAAATAAAGGAATATTAGTGGAAGAAATATTTCACCAAATAGGCACAAGGATTATTTTCGAAGGAAATAAGTTATCCAATAAAATTTTGACATGTTTTAAGTTAATTGTATAATATTCATAATATTATTGTGACCATTAATTTCTCAATTTACCTTTAATAGTGTTAATAAAAAATTATTAATATTATCATTTGTATAAATAAATTTGATAAAAACTTATTTTTCTTTAAAATGATGTATTTTTATTTATTAGTGAAAAAATAAAACTTATTAGAAAAAATACAAAAAATTAAACCATATTACAACATTATATTCCAAAATATAATTTTTTTTCAAATATCATTTATAGATTTTCAAAGACTATATAAATAACAAGTGCGTCATCAAAAGGTGGGAAACCCGACTTTTATGAAAACTATTTTATTATGTGTAAAAATGAATATGTTATTATATCATGTTCAAAAAACACATAAGTTTAATTTTACCCAATATATTTAATATATTTTATTAATTAATATAATATAATAAAAGTGATCTAATTTTTTTATAAACACACTTGTTCACATTGAAATAGTTTTTCAGAAAATGATTTCCTTTTATATTCTAAAGGTGTTTATTTTAAATTAAAATTTATTAGTCACCATATTTTTAATAATACATAAATCTGTATACACTATTTTCATTGTTCAGTAAATCTTTTTCATACCAACTATTATAATGGATGGGTTATAACTATAACATTAAAATAAAAATATTTATTTTCTTATTTAATCAAGATGATCTATATCATGTATGCTTTCAAACATAGTATTTGTTTTTAAAAAACTAGGGATTTTAGAGAAATATTGTCAATTTAAAGTAAGAGATAATATTTTATTATGAATATCACCATTATTGGGTTTTATAGGGTTTATAAGGATGTTAAACTACGCCCCATATATATTATACCATTTTATGTCCTATAATTAATTGGAGCTATCCAATTTAGATTTTAAAACCCAAAAAGCATCTCAATAGTATATGATGTCTTCCATATATCATTATTTTTGACGTACATTACAAATCCGACACATGTTATCTCCTATAATCAAATATTTTTTTAAACATTTCTATCTTAATGTGATGATACTATTCATATTTGGGGCACTGAAGATCATTTTTTTAGGAATTTGATGACTTCAATGGTAAATGTAATTAATAGAAATCTTATGATAGAAGATGCAACCTAGAAAACTGATGAAATTATTATGAAGAACAACAAAAATATTTTCATGAGATGACATTTTAGTAATTTTTATTATGAAATTTCTTTTAGTATTGAAGAATTTAACACCATGAGATAATAGAATATATTTCTTTTTAAAGAAAATTATTATCTTAGATATCTTGCAGTACACACAACCCATATCCAAAATTAACTATAATATAATACAAAATTATATACTAGAAAATAAATATGTGATTATAAATATTAATATTTTTTTTAAAATCATGTAGTATAAACATGTATAAATAAATTAAAATAATTTGAGTGAAAATGATATGTTTTCTGAATATTTCATTTTTTTCAAAAAATGTGGTTTCTTTATGATTTGTGCCATTATATTAATTCTGTTTTAATTTATTAAAATTTATTTGATAAATTAATTTTTTAAAAAAATATATATTTCTAAATTATCATTTGAAATAAAATTATATTTTTATGAAAAAATTAATATTTTAATGAATTGTGAAAATAATATTTTTTTCCAAAAATATTTCATCTCATTTAAACAATTTTAAAACGTAAATTTATTTTAAATATATTTTTATATAGTTTTATTTTAAGAAAATATTTATTAACCCATTTTCAATCATTGTAATCAACATAATTTTGATGCTTGGAATAAAAATTATATACTTTTGAAAATGGTTTCATTGCGAAAACAACATTTTAACCACGCTTAGAGGAATAAAGTGTAATTAAATTAATGAAATTTTGTGAATTGATTTTGTTAAAATAGATTACATATGTTTATTAATCATAATTAATAATATATCATAAAGTAGAATTAATATTTGGTCATAATTAATACTAAATATAGGGAAAATATATTTTAGAGATTTTTGTAAAAATAGATACACACGTGTTAAAATTAATTTTAGAAAAACATAATAACATTATTTAATAAATTTGACTAAAAATTTATAATAATTGGGTCAAAATTTTATAATAATGATCATATATTTTTATAAATAGTTGAATAATATCCTAGGTAAATAATACAACTAGTTACTTTGATAAAAAAATAAATTGTAAATGTAAGTTAGCATAAAGGATAACAAAATAACAAGTTATAAAAAAATAATTTTTAATTCGATGTACAAATTTACATCATAATACCTCCACCCTATTAGTTTAACAAGATTTACACTTTTGGGTTGTGAGTGACTCCACTATTTAATAGTTCTAGGTATTTACAAATATGCCACACTTCTTTTACTTAAAATGGGTTCTCCTCACATCAACTAACCTATTACTCCATTTAGATCAAATAAAATCTAAAAATATTTCTCCTCATCTTCATTATCCAGGTTTTAGATATGTTTTTCTTCCTAAAGGACATATCCTATGTACCATAATAAGAGATCAAAAAGAATTTTTCTCTATGAGATGTTTATTATCATCAATACGATCTTTCTTTATTATGTATTCTCTTACCATATTCACCCATATATTAATTATAACAATATAATAAGAAAATATTAAATATACATAGATGTTATTATTTTTATTGAATAATCTATTTTCATACTAGCTTCCATAATATGGGAAACACAATAGTCGATTGTATTTCTAGAGGAAAACATCCTCATGGTCATATTTAATTCATTTTACACCACCCACTTTTACAGTTGGATATAGTAATGTATTAATAATATATATATATATATATTATTTATGAAATAATTATACTGCTTTTATTTCAATATTAAATAAAAATTATTAAATCTCAATAAATTGGAAAATGATAACGTTACTCATGTGTACAGGTGGACAACCGCCACCACGAATCGATGCGATTCATTTTTTGGTTACTTGAACATGGATGGTTACATGGATGTTTTTTATTATAATATATGAAGTTTATTTTAGAATCAATATTATAAAAATTCTTATTATTAGTTACCTTTATTTCTTTCCATTCATCCTAAAATGAAAACAACGTTTATCTGTGCAAGTGTCCTACGATCTCTATCAATAGTGTAAAATATTAATTAAATGATATAAATACTAATATAATTAATATAATTGATATTTATATATAGGTAAAAGGTATTAATATATTGATACCATGATCAAATTATAAGGATCAAAACTAGAAACCCTAAACATACAAGATAAATGAAGAAGGTATTAGCCAAAATGGTGATTCTAAAAAATAATTGATAATAATAACATGATTAAAGATTATAATTCAATAATATATGGTATTATTTTAAAGATTATTTTTCTAGGATAGAAGGATAATAAATTAATAATTTTTAAACCGAGTGTTCTAACACATATTAAGGTACTCATTCATGAGGTAAGGGTATATTAAAAAATATAATCGTTATTCAAGATTGGTTATGTTAAATTCACTACTAGAATAATTATTTTATCATTATATCTTATATCCAATATATATTATATTTTCATTAGGTTATTAATATAAATTATTATTTTTCATTTAAATTTCATCTTTTTACGAACTTCAGAGATCCAAAAATATTTTATATGGACAATTTAAATTATTTAACTATTTGGTCAAAAACCCTCTCTCTTCCATACCTATATTTTCTATAAAAATTTTAACATTTTTTAAAATATTTTCATGTAATTGTTAAAAGTAAATTTTATCCAAGTTTAAATTTTTACAATCTTTTAAAAAAAATGTTATTATCATTTTTTGAACGATGTTCTTTTTGTGTTGTACAAAAAACCTGAATAGAATATTTATTTCAATATAATAAGTATGATTGAAATTTCCCACCATCCTGATGGATCATTAAATTGAATCATCCACTACAACATTAAACTATTATTTCCATAGAGAATTTTTTTATAGTATTTTTAAAATTTTTATTTTTAAATGTGATTTTCAACGTGAAATGTATATTTTCTACATTAATGATTTTAATGATATTTTAATGGAATTTATTTTCACCAAATTCAATAAAACATATTTTAATTGATGGGAATGTGTTGTAATGGAAAAATCCTTATTATTCATCAATATAGATTATATTTATTTTTACTATGTATGTAGTATTTTTATATCTTTCTCCATGTTATTGTAGATGTTTTATGTTCATTTTTATGGATTGGGAAAATTATTATCATTTCGTATCCTAGACATTAAATATGATTGTTTATATTATTTAAGTTTCATCCATTTAACATTTGGGAGGAATTCTATGTAGTCAGTGATGGAGGGGGATAGATAAGACCCTGTATGGATCATGTAGGTCTCATGAGATAACTAGATTGAGTATTTGGGCATGGACTTAAAATTTTATTTAATATGTCTTACCATGAGGCCATGAAAAAAAATTATGGTGGAGGAAATTATTCATTCCCCCATTATGAGATTAGTTATTGATTCCCATGTGAATATTTTATTAGTTATGATATCCATTGAATATTTTCAAGCATATGGGATTATTTAATTTTATTTAATTGATCAACATTTATCCCCACCATATTATTATTCATGATAATGTTATTAATTTAAAAAAATCAGTTATGAGATATTCATCTTTCCATATTTATACTATATTATTTATACAGGATAGCTTATTCTATACACGTACCGTTAATGAACATATGAGCTCACCCCTTCTTATGAATCCTTTCCTATGAATTCCAAGAAGAATCTTATGATTTATATGTAGGGATATACTAAAGGGAAAACAATGTTCTCAAATAAAATACTATGTTGTATTTTATGGTTTGAAATGAAATATGAAATTCATGTGTGTATCATGTTTATCAAGAGTATTAAAATATCTAGTCACAAAGGATGAACATTTTTATATATAGTATCAATGGAATAATTAATATATATTCCCTAGGCTATTAGGGTTGGGGTATTTACATAGATCTAGATCAGTTAGTATCATTACAATATGCTATCTCATGAGATAAAAAGTTAAGGGCATGTTAATGAAAGTTTATAGAAGTACATCTAGGAGGAAACATGTGTTTTTTAAAATTTTAATTATATCGTTTAAGGTGTACACACACTCTCTATCAATTCATTTAAATTTAATTGAAAATGTATTTCACTCTCATTTATGAATTTTAATTTTATTAGTTTGATAATAACATCACTCGAAATCATTGTAGCAATACAAGAGGCTACCATACCCCACACATCATAAAATTCTAATTTAGGTTGTGATATTAAAATTCAATACATGTACATGGTGCACAATGAAAATACCTTTTCCTTTTTGATGATTCATTGATAATGGTGTATGAGATTCAATTACTTATTTTATTTTACCATGAAAATATATTTTTTCATCTGTTTTAATGGAAAAATACATGATATTACGTGAATTTTTTAATTAATAACTGGTCTATTAGAAAAAATGTACTCAAGATAATCATATTTCTAGGATATATATTCATTTTTAAATTAATATGAATTATAAAATTTGGGGAAAGAAATAATAGATGTTGTTTGTGGATTTCTTTAATGAATTGTATTTTTGGGATATTTTCTGATATTTATAAATGACATTTTTATAATCTTTGGCCAACCCAAAAATGATGATATTTCTGTAAATTGATTTTATTATTATAAAAATATCAATGTTTAATTTTCCCAATAATTTTTTTATTAATAATACATTATCTAAGACATATTTTTACTTTTCAATTCATAGGTATATCAAATAATTGTAACTCATGAATTTTTACTACTAGAAATTTCATGAATCATATCAATAATATGATTTTACAAAGTCAAATTTTATAACATTGATCCATATTTTTTATTATCAATTTTATTAAGATATACACATATAAAAAACCTTCATAATAATATAAAATCCATGAATATAATTTTTATGTATGAGATACATTACAAGACAACTATATCTTTTACTCCCCAACATTTAATATTTTGTTTGATTTAAAAAAATACTTCATCGATGGTGGAATGGTGGTTGTGTTTTAAAATATGAAATAGATTAGTGTAGAGGTTATTTTTTGATGATTTTGGAATGTTTCATAATTTTAATACATTATATACATTGAACACACTTTAAAAAAGTAAAAATGGGTTATTTATTTTGGGTAAAAAACACAATTTACTTTACCAATGAATTTTATCATTTGGGGTTGGGTAGTGAATGAGATATATTTACGAACTCAAATTTAGAAAAAAAATTAAAAAGAATCACAAACAATTGTTGGTGTCTCACTAATTACATTTTATTACGTCATGTTTCTTCTTTATAATACTTGGGAAGGGGTGAAATCACTTTTATAAAAGATATTTCCACTAATATATTTTTGGATTATCATGACATGCAATTTATATGTTAACCTTATTCCATATATTTACTAGTTTTACCTTATGTTCCAATATACTCTAAAACTGTATAGTAATTTAAACTTACTTATGAAGACCTTGTTATGATTTTTTATATTGTCTCTATGGTTTGGATATAGTATATACATTACAAGACCATGGAAATGTTCTTGATTCAATGAATGTGAAAAAAATAAATTTATATATATACCATGAGAATTGAAAAAAAAAATTAATGTGAGTTAATTTATATACTACTGTGTATATTGATTGTTGATTGGAAAGAAAAATTTCTAAATAAAGATTCGTGGATGATTATAATAGTGAAAACTAGAATACATGTATTAATTTTTCCTATGAAAAGTGAGTAGTTGATACCACTATCTTATGGGTTGCATGAAAGGTTATTTTTCCATTTTAGCAATTAATTTTGATGAAATTAATGTATGAATCAAGGTATTATGAGTTTCCTATGTTGTATGTTGAGATATTATTTTTTTAGAAAATACAAAAACCATGTATAGAGGTATTTTATGCATGAGTTTAATCAATGAAATTTTTAGTATCAAAAATTAATTTTATTTGTATAATAATTGATGCAACATCTGATCCATAGTTCCACATGTTGGTTTATCAATTCAGTTCATTATGTGATCTTAGGAGAACCTCCTCATTCACTGGATGTTTCCGACTAGTAGCGACAGTCTAATATGTAATGTGGGTAGACGGTAACCTAATTATTAATGTTTTTAAATAGTCTAAATAAATATAAAAATAATCACGAAAATACCAAATTTAGTATAATTATCAACATCACATAAATAAATCCAATATAAGGGAAAATAACATAAATACACTAATTAAATATGTCATGGAATTAATGTTATATATATCAAATAAAAACCAAAAATAACGACACAATGGCATCTTCCAAGAGGGTAAAAACAAACATTCTAGTTCCCTCATCCATTCCCCATCCTCAATCCTAACTCATTTATATTACATATGTATCTTTCCCTTTAACTGTTCCTCAAAACATGAGGTATACTTGGGTACTAATTAAAAATCTTGAGTACGGTGGGAGTACAACTCAGTACACCACCAATAATGGTGTATAAGGTAATATATTTTCTATAAATTTTTGTAATATTTTATGAATAAAAAATATAAATAACTAATGTAAATAGGGTTTAATTTTATTAATCTATAATCAACTACAGAATTCCTAATTCATCATGTGATGGACTATGAACACTATTCAATAGGGATTTCAAATTTCATTATTTCATGTGATTAATTTATTCATTTATTCCAATTTCCTCCATGGCACCATAAGGATTCAATACTGATACAAAATCAAATTTAAGCATATGGGGCCTAGAGTAGAATCCTTTCACCCCATGGTTATTCAGAGCATCAATCCATGACCAACACCTCATTATTCAAATATACATTATATATATAAGTCCTAGAGAATAATTTTAATAACATGTGGGTATTTAGAAATCATTCACTTTCCCACACCAAATTATTCACATAGATTCATCGAGGGATTAGAGCATCAGTTTGGTACCCCCTGGATATTTGGTGCATCAATCCCTAACCCACACCCAATTAAAATATAAATTACATTATCAAATTTATCACATACATATCATGGTTCAATATCATAAATCTTGTTATGAATCATTCAAGCTGAACCATTTCATTTATCATTAAAAATAATGGTTCATAAATTATTCACAACTAATAAAAAATTAACACATAATTTTTCAAATTGTTAACATTTATTTCAAAACTCATTAAATCATCAAATTAAGACAATACACCATTTAAATACCATTATTAACCATGAAATACAAAAAAAATAATTCTATAAACAAAATATTTCCCTTATTTCAGTCCATAATAATATTTTCATGTTATTTTTATAACCATATTGGTTGAATCTAATCTGGTCTCAAAATCTCTAAGGGTCCAATGAGATCTATGGAGGGTCACACATTTTCATGGTTTTAAATTCATATTTAAAATTTTAAATGAAATATCTCTACATGTCACTGAAATGAAAAAAATTAAATACACAATAACATAATGAATGTAATGGAAGAAATTAATTAAAATAGATACCTTGTGATTTTTTATGAATGCTCACAAACCAGCAATATGTAATTTGATGTAGAATGATCATAAATCACAATAGTGAGGAATATATAAGAACAAAAACCTGGATCAAGGTCAAATGAACCAAGATTCCTAAAACCCGATATCTAAAAATTCAATAATAGAGGAAAATAATCCATCCCCAAAGGAGAAGAAATATGGTATAGAATGTAATCTAATTGGGAAATAAATTATATACAGATGATAGGTAAATTCTTTCCACATGATATTTGATTCACATATGAATATGTTTTAGGAGACATTTAGTCCTATTTGGAGCCTAAAATAATCATAGAAATCATATTAGGTAGAAATTAAGTGATTATTTATATAAAAAATGGGTTGACAAATTGTAAAAATAAAATTTCATTGATTTTAATTTTCACATGAATGTCTTCCAAGTAGGGTCTTTATGATTTGAAAAAACATTTCACCTAAACTGTGTTCCCACACTGTCTAGGGTGAATGGTTACTCTTATATGGGCACATTTTTTACAAATCATGTTCCAACAATGAATACTCCCTCAGTCTAAGGGTGCATGGGTTAGGTAAGAAGGCCTCATGGATTGCTCAAACTATACACCACCTTCCAATGGCTTATAAAAGGGCACACAGGTTTCCAGTAAAAACCACACAGCTTTCCATAACCACATGCCAAAAATGAATATCTCGTATACATTAGAAATTCTACTAATTCACCCAAAACATCACAAATTCAAGACAAATACCTGGTAAGACTAGAAAGAGGGTAAAATAAAACATAAAAACAAGTATGAGACGTATATTGATATTTCAAGATCATAAAATTTCCCCAAATTATAACACATCATACATGAGTTGTACTTCAAAGGATCAAAATTCTATTAAAGTAAAAAGGTTGGGCCACTCGACCCACATATATTATTCCTTCTCCCATGTATCCTCATGGACATGACCATACAACAAAAACACATAGACAAATATCATTGTAATTTATAGTACACTATCTTACTGTGATCCACAACATGAATCAGATTCTTCTAAATTGATACATTAGTCTCAAGATCAACATCATCAACATTAATATCATGAGAAGATTCAGGGTAATACTAATTATTCCAGGACAATGAAAAATATAACAGTAAAAATATATATCTCTTTGGAAGACACAATCCATATGCTACTCATTTGATCCTCTCTACAATACCAAATGTTCTAATAAACCATGGTTCCAACATTACCAACCTATGAATTCAATTGTGACTCAATAAAGGTGACACTTGAAGGAATAAAAAAACTCCCTCTATAAACTAAATAGGTATATGATGTCGATTATCATAATACATCTCTCAAATATTCCCTATAAATTTATGTTTTTGGATCAAATAAACCTACAATTATGTCTCATACATAAGTCTTGGACTCAAAAACTCTAAACTAACATCATCTATAAAACATATAGGTTATCATCATGGACTACCATAAAATGAACCTTACAGTTCCATCTAAATATTCTTTTGATGAAATATTTTATATGAAAACTCAAGAAGATATTATTTATTATCCTAAAACCCGAAAAAATCAAGAACTAATGCCATAGAATGACATTAAATACCTAAATGGTATGACCCTATTTCCCATTTTATAGGGTGAAAATCCATACTCAAAAGCACCATCACAGTAAGGGCCTTCTGTTTTCTATTCAAAAAGTGTAATGTAAATCAAAAATAACAATATGAAACTACACACCACAAAAATATGTTCAAGTGGAAAATCTTCTAAACATGCATATCCCCCAATTTATCAACTGTGAATTTCTCCCAGATTTTAATGAAATGGGATTTTTCTTTCAACCGGAACACAATAACCCATATCACATCATTCATCAAATATTTTTTTCAGAGACTCACCACAATGTTTTTGGTAACCTCATTCCGCTTAAATTATAAAATGGGAAACCAGTATAATAAACAACCACGTCATTCATGATTTTCATTATCCTACTAATAGTTGTATCATCATTTCAAGAAAAATTAAATATCCCTTTTCATGATCAACCACCAATAATATCGATGTAGGTCGTAGTTCATTTTGGTCAAATCAGAATTCACCTCCCACATTGAGGCTTAAAATTCTTCCATAAATTCCCCATTTATACATGTAGGAACCATAACACACCCTCTATCATATATAATATCATTCTCATATATAATAAAATTATATTTTTAGTCCTGAACATATACACATTCCCTAAAGAGCAGACACCCCATATCCTAATAATGTCTCTCCCCAATCTATCTCATATGTGTGGAGTATACTGATATAGATACGGGGTTCACCAACTCCCATCCATCCAAAACCTCAATATCCATCTTAGAGAGAATGTTTGTCATATTTCACTTAGATCTAGACTCATAAACTAAATGATTATACTTATTTTGGCATGAATTTTCAAATACAATGTTTCCATTATAATGTATATAGGATGACTCAATATATAATGAAACATATAATAAACCTATCTCTGCAACAATATATTAAAATAAATATAATTAAATATATAATTTTTTCTTTTATGGTTAGTATAAAAAATAAAATTTTCACCCAATATGTTATTTCCAAAAATCATTGAATAATAACCCACCATAGCCAACTGAAGGTCATACATAGGTTAATTTAATTCATGTGGCCTCATCTGTCATGATCCATATACAATGAATGTATTATCCTAGATAAAAAATACACCAATTCAGATCTTGGACACATCCAAAAAATGTGGTATACTCCTCATAATGTCTGAGTTTTAACAAAATAAATTTGGTATACTTTTCATAATGTATGAGTTTGATCAAAATCAATTTATTTGTAAATTGGTAACACAAATCAATGAGTGCATTATTGCATTCTATAGACCATTCAAACATGATACCCTTCATGGTAAAATAAAAATTTTGTGCTACCAAATCAAAAAAAACTGGATGAACCTATGATAATTTCTTTGATAATCAATGATTTTTGTTTTGAAAAAATATTATTGGGATTATCCAATGAATGTAAAGTCTAATGATTATTTGGGTCCACTAACACCACTTCTTCCAAGATTATATGACACATGAAATATACCTTGTTAATCCAGAATGGACAGTTTGATAGCAAGGTATATAATGGATTCCCTCATTTTGTACTTAAGTTGATATCAAGATGATGTGAATGATAATCATGTGTCTTATAGCACCCAAAAATTTAATCCACAATACAACAAAAAACTCATCCAAGAATAGGTGAATGTTTTTGTTTAACATGGCCACACACAAAAAATCTTGTCCATTTATTACCCATAAAAATGACAGAAAAAATTACTATAGGCAACACCTACTTCTGTAATTAGTTAGCAGTATATTAAAAGGTCTATCTCTCAACTGATGAAACAATGACATGTAA